>CAJVPY010000545.1:0-26008 GCA_910591965.1 Dentiscutata erythropus | reverse complement strand
TTTTTTTGTGATAAATCATTGAGTTTTATAATTAAAATAATTGGTTTTATTTTGATTAAAGTTATTTTTTCAATTCCGCAAAACAATTCAAATCAATCACACTTCGGGACTTTTGTAAAATTAAAATATATATTTTAGAATATTTTGAAATATTTTTATACTGATGATAAAATAATTTAGCCAGTTAATCTAGATAAAATCTGTGGCATAGCCAGCTAGGAATTTTAATCAGCTACCAACACTATTTTTAGTCAATAAAATTAATGTTGTATTGTAATCTTTGTTTAACACTCGATAACAAGTCGATTCAGCATAATTGATTTAAATAAAAGAATCAGTTGACATATTATCAAAGTTATAAAATTTTTCATCAATATCATCTTTGTATTTATAAACTTTACCACGTAAGAGGCATAAATATTAGTATGGCCAAGGTAATTTATTTAAAATTTGCTGATTTAAATTATTAATTTACCAAATTATTACAATTAATCTTATTAGATTCCGATTTATAACACTACCAGTGGTATCTGGTCTTCAATGGCATGCTTTCAATTATTATTTGCTTTAAATTCTTAGATATTTTTTGAAATGAATTATAAATTACTAGGTTACTGTTGGTAATGTGATAGGACCTAGGGCTTGTCATTCGGCAGTATTGAATCCGGATGGATATGTAGTTATATATGGTGGTGCTGAAAATAATAAGGTACCAGAACCATTGTTAGCTACGTTGGATACAAGTATAAATGGTCCAGTAAATCAAATATCGGTAATAGTCCGTCCGCCAGCGCATACATGCCATAGCTCATCAATATATATGATTACGGAATTTGGTAATTATAGTATTAATTTAATATTTTTATAATTTAAATAATGTGAATAATAACTTATATATTCTTGATACTCGAAGTTATACTTGGGCTACGTCTACTTCTGAAACAAGCTTTAATAGGCTGAGCACAGGATGGATCGTGTCAATCTCAATCATTGTCACTTTATTTGTTTCATGTTTTGTCAGATTTTGGTATTATAAACCAGCAATTATTGTCATAACTAAATAGCTGTCATGTTGAAATCAGGCCAGGTTATATCCGGGTTTTTGCGTTATATTGGAATAAAACTGGATTATATAGATATCGTAACGTCTACGTGATAACAAAGTAAAATAGATTTGGCGTCTGCGTTTTAGCATGACATAATAACAGTAATGGAGGCATCTTCGCGACAATATACAATAGAATTGACTTCGTAGTATCCAATCTTCTCACCAATCATTTTTAAATTATAAAGTTTTTATAACTAGTTCTATTCCTTTAGTATTTAAGTATCTCTTGAATATTCTTGGTAAAATTTAATCGTAAAAGTTCAAGCTTTTTTGTAATTTCTTGATATATATGATGTGAATGGAATTTAAAACAACATTTATTTATTTCTTCTTTCACTTCCTTGAATTATCTTCCACTTAATCAGAATCACCAGAATGCGATGACATTCCAAATTAAAGAGAAAGCTAAAAATTGAAAGCTCGTCATGGCTGTGTATTGACAATGAATGTTCTTCTTGGTTGTTGATGTATATATGACGATGAAACTTCGGTCATGATGATGGCGAAAGATAAAAAACGAAGTTCGCAGATTTTAATTAGTTATTCTATCCTTCGACATTCCATTAAACACATACCTATTTGCATACCCACGATACATTAAATTTACAATATGAAATCGATATCGGAAAAACGCACAACTAGAAGCTTTTAACGACCTTACAATCGATTCATTATTAATTCAGCCGGCATTAAGATAATCCCGGTACATAATTACATAATTCGGCCAGACTATGAAAAAATTTGCAGTTACCTAATGCCCATGTGATTATTTATAATAACACCCTCGTGCTCCGAACCCGTGTACATTATGTACATACATAGCAGATAGGTTGTAATGGGAATACGAATACGGAAAGAAAAAAATCCGGCCATGAATATAAAAGGCCGCATTTGAAACTATTTGGTATTTTTTTCGTTAGACATTTTTCTCCAAATACTATGCTTAAATTACTAGGACTATACATCAACGAAGAAATAATGATAAAAATATTAAGTTTATAAAAACATAATGATAACATATATATACAATATATTTACTACAGTCGTCCTCCCATACAATCACACAGTTGGGCACATAGTAAATTTTTTTAAAAATGTGCTTTTAAAGGGGTTGTGCTTATATGGAGGTTTTTTTCTTATCAATTAAAGCATAGTTTGGTCTAAATAAAAATGTGATTACATATGATGTGATTGTATGGGAGGTGACTATATGGAGGGCGACTGTATATAGTATATATATAATTGATAGATCTACAATGCTACAATGTAACCATACTAGCATATAAATCGTCACCAAGTTCTTTAGAAGGACGCTTTCGCCCGAGAGAAAAAAGACATTTTGTATTATTATTATTTTTTTTTTCGTTTTTAACAATGCCAAAAATTAAGAGTAATAAGTGGGATGTAAAAAGAACAGAATCACGACAAGGAGCAAAACATTATGCTAACTTTTTTTAGAAAATCTGACCCCTTAAAAGTCCCCTTCCCGGTTAAAAAAGTAGACTTACAAGAATATATCAAACATAATGTTAAAAAAGCTATAAAACCTGATTCTTTGAAACAATATTTAGGTCATATAAAAACTCATAATATTGCTATCGGTGGTGGTTGGAATTTTCTTGAATTCGAACCGATCATAGAAGAAGGTTTACGTAGACTAAATGAGGATAAAATTCTGACTTCGGGTATTATGTATTGAATTCTTTGACATGTTTTAATAAATATCTAGTAACCATATTTTCTGTCTTCTATTTGTTAGACGAAGCTCATGATGACGCAAATAACACTATAGATGAAACTTTGTCAGCTGATATTTCTTCGCAATCTAAAAAGTCTTCCTGTTGAGCCTCATACTGACACAAATGAACAATCTACCGGCTATGATTTGAGTACCAATTCTCTCTCACAACTTGAGCAATATCTTTCTCTTTATGAATCTGTGGCTTCTACCCCTTATGATTTACAGCAAGATCCTTTACAAGCATGGTTGGATCTTGATCAGCTTGCTCACTTTCAAGAGGACCAAGCTTTTTACAATAATGCAATTTTAACACAACCAATGAATCTCCAATCTGGTACTGCCATTCATTTAATATATTAGTCTTTTGATTAAGATTTTACAAATAAAACTTTTAATTAATTATTAAAATCTTTAACAATATCTAATAATTAGAGCATTTCTCTGACGATATCCAGGACTCAGAATTAGAACTAGAAAATATAATCCAAGTATTTCAAAGGTTTAATAGCCGCGTCCAGGAATTCCAGAAATTAGAAATTCAAAAATTAAAAATCCGTATTCAAGAATTCCAAGAATTGGAAATCAAAGAATTGAAAATTCGTTTCCAAGAGCTGGAAAATAAATTCGGATGCGCAACGTACAGCCCAAAATAAGACGTGCGAATTATTTATTAAGTTATTATCTCGTGAACATAGTTCTTAATACTGCACTGTTTCTGCATATAGATTGAGAATAAGATGGAATCTAGAAAATTAGATGGAGAAAAGGGACAGACTGAAGGATTTTTGGTATCAATTTATTTCTCGTCAGAAAATTGAGTTAATTTAAATTATTTTTCTAAATTAGTTTGGTCCATCTTAAGGCATAAAAACATAGATTTCATCTCATAAATGATTACTTTTTCTTTAACCTTTATTATATTATTCCAAATTTTAATACTAAATAAATTTAAGAGATGGGCGTTAACATATTATTCAACTGAGTGACAGGATAATCGAACTATAGTTAGATATCCAAACATGCGCTCCTCCTAGGACCGACCATAAGCGCGCACGATTAGTTTTGTAAGTCCGATCTGAGGTATAGATTGGATTACAAGTGTGCGCTTATAGAGCTCATAGACAGAAGTTCGTCTGATTGGCTAATAAATTCAATTTAATTTTACATTATTTATACAGTTTAGAGTACTTTTTAAAAAACGAAAACCAACCATAATAAAGTAAAAAAAAAAACATATGGAAGGTTTCATTAGAGTTGTAGGACTCCATAGTCAAAAATAAGATCTAATTCTCGTCCGTTTAAAAAAATTAGCTTAGTAATAAGTTGATTTTATCAGGTTTTGAGAAGTTATTACTATACTAACTTTTTCAAACGGACGAGAATTAGATCTTATTTTTGGCTATAGTGTTCTACAGCTCTAATAAAACCTTCTACATGTTTTTTTTACTTTATTATGGCTGGTTTTTTTTTTTAAAAAAGTACTCTAAACTGTATAAATAATGTAAAATTAAATTGAATTTATTAGCCAATCAGACAAACTTCTGCCTATGATTATAGAGCGGCATATGTGGAGGTTTAACCGTATTAATAATTGTAATCAGTAAGCATGACATTCTTCCGTATATGTTGTTATGTCACTAGCGCTAGAAATTCGCCAATTTGCATAATTTGATTCGTCGTACGAATCGAATGTGTAAAAGTAATCTGGTTAAGGTTCCGATTATAATTATTAGATTCTGAGAATTAATAGGGATATTAAACAATCCCGCAGTAACTTTGATCAATGTTTTATAAAAGATGACATTTTTACCTAGCCTTCAGCTAATAAATAAAGTTATAAAAAATCATTTTTCTATAACCATTTCGAATAAAGTTACGATTTTTGTTATAAAGAATTTTTTTATTTTACAACTCTATTGACCAAATATCGGTTAAAAATGCTTTCTCAAATCCGATTCAAATTCTGCGGACGGATTAACACCCATTAGTTAAATTTATAAGGCAAAGTGGGTACCATTGCTGAGTGAATTAAATAATATTGAATACGGTTTATACTCATCCACCATTTTACCCACCCACCATGATCGAATTTGTCGCTGAAATCAGTTTTTGATGTATGAAGTCTATTACAAAGACCCACTTTTTTGCAAAATTTCTGAATTGCTATGATTCAAAAAGGACTGATTATATAATAAAAAGACCATTTAAATACAATTCACTTGGAAGTATTTATATGCAAAAAAGGCCTTATAATACGAGGCATTCTATATTATGGCCAGTTTTTAAAAACAATTTTATTGTTTAATATTCATATATATAGTGGTTCAACGATTAAGTTGGGGCTTTGCATCAATCAATTGTTAAGGTAAAACATTGCAAAATGCCTTCACAATTATTCTCACACAATAATTATGCTATCTAAATGAACCGATTTTAGAGATATTATCAGCTCACTCCGGTTGTATTAAATCGATTAATAATAACGTAAACGAGCTGATGACATCTCAATCGATTTTGGTACCATTTAATTCTTTTGAGAGTAAAAATTTTATTTTTATTAAAATTAGGAATAAATATATTTTGTCTTATTCGAGAATTTTGAAATAATATAAATGAGTTGTGCTTTGTAAAGCAGTTCTTCTATGAGTACTTAACATTAAAAGAAATCCGAATCAAAAAGGTTTGCCAATGATTTATGATTATATTCGTTACTTAAAATTCATATCCTTTTTATTCATGGTGAACGGATATACTCTGATGACAAATAAAATTCACGCACATATGTTTATGCTGCTATTAAATTCAAAGTTTATTAACCGTTTTAATAAAAGGCTTTTTATATATTTGAGGTATAAAAAAGAAGTTTCTAACTTGCTACAAATTTCTTTTATTGTTGTACTGACTACGTACAACTCGGTTGAATCTGAATTAATATTGTTGTACCAACTAGTACAACTCAGTTGAATTTTTATCATAGCGGAAATATGTAAGTATAACAATAAAGTTTTGCTATCTGAAATTTGAACACAAAATACAGATGTTTTTTATTTTACTTAAGTGGCGCTATATTGTCAGATGTGCTTACCAAAATTAATCGGTTATTATATACAGTATATCGATATATTTTTTGTAGATCGTCAAAATCGTACCAATTTAAGTAATTGCTAATTTTGGATTGAACGCAATTTCCCATTTATCCGATCAAATTTTGGAATAAAGTATCTATATAAACGCATACTTTTTCACGATTCTGAGTTATGATTATTCAACATGACTAAAAGAAAGGTTTATAAGAAACATTTTAATTACAACATTGATTACTCTGTTATAACCGCTTTACATAGTAGCAAACTCAGGAGACTTAGAAACTCATTTATTATATACAGAACTGTTATTTACTACTACCTTAAAGTCAATAATTTCACTTATTCTTGCTCTGCTGTCTCTAAGTTGGCAAGCAAGTTGTGGAAAAACGAGTCAAAAAACATTAAAAATGTATATAAGCAATTGGCCAATGAAGCCAAAAGAAGTTCCAAGGAGACCGGAATTGTGAATTGCACGGAATCGCAATCCAGAATTAGCAATACAATTATCAACTCACCACAAGATATTGCCACAATTGTCAATGATAACACCTTTAGCGAAGGTTCACGAAATTCATATACCGACTTATTGGCTAATCATTATAATCAGATTCAAAAATTAGAAAGGAAACTATCTGATACACTTAAGATAATAGCGTTAATGAATAAATTAATTATTGAAGCATAGTGTGATAAATACTCTATTTTAATTTTATTTCAGTGATTCAACATATATTTAAGCATATGCTCTTAGTAATATTGTTAAATCGATATTAAATCAATATTCTTGATATATTAACTTTATTAATAAAGTAGATATTTGTATTATTAAAATAGGATCATATAAATAAACTTTATTACTTTATTTAAAAGAATGCTTTAGGTTGTACATTAAAATTTTTTACTAGATTTAATGTCAAAGAATATCATGGATTGCACATTACACGAAACAATCACGATCCGGTGGTGTGTATTAATCAATCAAAATTTCTTATTTAGCACGTGTTAATTGAAAAATTCTTAAAAATCCATTATGTTACGATTTTGGCTAAATACTAATAACGTATATAGTAAAACCACTTAAGGAAAACCTTTTGTTAAATTACTAAAGTCGTTTATTATACAAATTTTTTTGGAAGGTTGGTTTGGATTCTCGTAGTATTCCGTATGGATGGACCCCAGCTCAGAGTGCAAAATAAGATGCAAAATTTCAATCAGCATGTCATCGGTTAACTTTTAGCAATATATGCATACATTATTGGGCAAAAATTTGGGAATAACGGTAATTTTGCCCGTTTTGAGCCAAATTACCGTTATTCCCAAATTTTTGCCCAATAATGGTGTTATCCGACAATTTATGATCATGGCCAAGTCTCCATTGGCTAACTGAGTTTTAATTCGAATAAACCTAATTACATCGTAGAACACAAAAAAAAATAACAGTCAGAAGTAATTGGATATTTTATTTAAAAACAGATATATTTGAAAGTAATATAAACTTATTTATTCTAGAAGATATATATATATATATTTATTATAATTATAAAAAAAAAAATTAATTATAATAAAGAAAAATTTTGATAAAAAAAATGAAAATAATATATTCTTGTTTTTTTATTTTTATTTAATTATTTCTTTATTTAACATTTGGATGATTTATGGATTATTTGGTTCAATATATTTTTTTGTTTTTACCTTTTTTACCTTTTAAAAATACAATTGTTAGACAAATTGTACGACAAGCTTTTTCATTTATTTTTGGTATAATCGAACTTATAATTTGAATAATAGTACTTATAATTATTGGCTATTTGATTTTAGTTTGTTTTAAGTTTAAATTCAATTATTTATCTCTATGATTATTGCTAGTTTAACTTTTGTTTTTACGGTATACCTTAGTTCATCATTTAATAATTTTCAAATAACTTCATATTTCATATATTTAGGTGTTATGGTTCAATTTATTATTTCTTGAGACCTTACGCATTATTTATTACCCTTTCTTTGTAATTATAGTTTGTTGATATATGGACATCATTTTCTTAAAATTACTTCAATATATGATTTATTTGAGCTACATAATATTTATTTATTATTGTTGTTAATAATTTCTTTATTTTCACAATTGATCAATAATTTATTAGTAACTGGTTCAGTAATTTTTTTCATATCTATCAGAATATTCTAGTTTTTTTAACTATTTTATTATTGTTTTCGTGTCTCGCTGTTTTTCAAGATATGAATCAAAAATGTTAATAAAATATATAGATTCGCATTATGATAATGAACCAATTTATTTTTATTTTGAATCACGAGATTCAAAAGATAATCATATTTTTTTGATAAATATTCTTTTAATTTTATCTTAATGAGAGAAACTAAAAGAAAACGAAATTTAAATTTTATTATTTGAACCCAGTTTATTTTTCGACGGCCTTTAGTTGCCGTCAGAGAAATGAATTAAAACTTATATAAAAGGTAGTTTCATAGGGTTTATGAATTTGGGCTAAATTAAGGCTTAATTTAGGTAGAACTCAATAACTGAGGCATGATTTAATAGATATGAAAATTACATGAATTAATTCTACCCACACTAAGTTTACTGATTAAATACAAATTTACCATCAAAAAATCACAATGCGTTAGGGTAAATTATGTGATGGGATCGAGGTCAATTATGCGATGGATGTGAATTATGTAATTATATATAAATTATGTAATTTAATAGCTCTCAGAATCTTTTGTTCATTCGCTATCTATCTTCGTCGAAGCATGCATCTATTGAATCGCTCTAGAACCTAAGATATTATCTATTCTAACTACATCAATATCTTATAAATAAATTTACTCTGTGGTATTAATTCAAATACTCACGTGTTTAATATTAGGGAGCTAACATTTATTACGTAAATAAAACCTACTCAGGTCAGTCATTTGACACAATTACAAGTTCTAAATTAATAATAATATAAACTTTATATGATTGGTTATTTTAGAGCTTGCAATTGTCAAATGATTGATTATTTTAGAACTTGTACATAATTGTCAAACGATTTATTATTTTGGAACTTGTAATCGTGTCAAATGACTGACTCTAAGGGGGTTATATTTATGTTAGCTCCCATTATTTTCAGGAAAAGTTTTGCTCTCATAACAAATTTTTTCACCAATTTTTTTTCTCTAGATTAATATTTGGCATATAAGTTTTTGTTATATATAACATGGTGTTTGAGGACTTTATATCGATATATGATAAGTTTGAAAGTAATTTTTTAAACCAAGCAAATTTTTTAAAATAAAAGGCTTAAAAAAAAATGGTACAAAATTTTGTATCTAACTTTTAAACGAAGATTTCTCAACAACCCATCCAAGTTTGATAAAATTTTTTTTATTTTAAATCTACAAAATTAATTAAATAAAAAAAATTTCATCGAATTTGGATTGTTAGTCGTTGAGAAATCTTTATTTAAAGTTTAAACATCGATATTTCTAGTTTTTTTTTTTTTTTTTAATTCTAGTGAAGGTTTCTAGATAACTACTAAACAGATTTCAATAATTTTTTTTTTTTGACTATAACTTGGTCAATATTAGGTCTATAGCTTGTATTTATAGCTTGTTATAACTGAAGCAATGAGCTCTATAACTTTTCTTAAGGATCCAAGGCTAATTGTAAAGATAGTTTCAAAAAAATTATTAAAAGGTTGATTTTTTAGTCCAAGAACCATTTTTGTAGGTTTAAACCACAACTTTTAAGATAAAAACTTAAAATTTTTAAAATTTATGTAAAATTATAAGCTGAGTAAGTTTACTTAAGATGCCAAGGTCGATTACCTTAGTAAATTATTAAGTTAGTCAAGTAAAGAGCTTTTTATTATCGATGAAATCAATTGTATGAATACAGTAAAATATTATTTTGCTAACTAAAAACCGTTTATTTAATTTATTTTGATTCCTAATAGCATGAGTGCATTGTATAGGCAAAAGCAAACTCTTGAAAAAATATATGCGACTGAGTTATAAGCAATTCACTGGTACGTTCAGAATTAACCATTCTTTGCTGTTCTCGTTTATAATTATGTATTTTGTTTCATTCCTACGACTATTATTTTTTTTTTACAATTAACAGTTTTCATATTCGCTTTTTTTGTAAATATATATTGTTTTTTTTTTTTTTTTTTTTTTGGTGTTTTTTATTCTTTTTGTCCTCTTTATCATAATTCCTTCTGATTTTTCATTTTTTTAAATGTTTTTCTACTGGGTTGGTGAGAATACAACTCAATAAAAATAAATAAAAAATAAAACTTTTATAAAAGTATAAAATTATACGTAGTTTCGAACATAATAATGGATAACTATTAATGCTGGCAAAACTTTGTAATTCGTAACTCTGGTAAGCATAATGTCGGTAGAATTAATTCGTAACTCCGGTAAACATGATGTTGATAGAATTAGTTCGTAACTCTGGTAAACATAATGTTAGTAAAATTAATTCGTAACTCTGATAAACATAAAGTTGATAGAATTTAATTTGGGTTTTTAAAACTTACCTGACACAACATACTTTACATGGTAAGTTACGATAAGTTGCGCTGTATCTTACATGGCCCCTATGTAAATTACTAAAGCTGGCTAAATTATGCTTAATAAGTATTACACAATTTCTTTTACTAAAAAAAATTACGTGATAATAGCAGGCAAAAGTGTTATTAAGCTATAGCCTCTCTCTAGGTTATTTTGAGCTTATATAACTTACAAAATAATTTACATATGTAAGTTACGCAAAATTTACATCAAGTAAATTACATGTAACTTACATTAAATTTAACAACCCTAAATTTAATTCATAACTCTGGTAAACATAAATTTGATAGAATTTAATTCATAACTGGTAAACATAATGTCTAGTAGAAAACTCTGGTAAACATAATTAATTCGTAACTCAAGTAAACATGATTTTGGTAGAATCAGTAAACATAATTTTGGTAGAATTAATATTAAACAAATTTACTCTATAAATTTATCATGTTGAAATTTATAAAACTTTATAAAAATGACATCTGTCTATTCTTCGTCTTCATTATCTAAATTGTCTATATCTCCATTCTCATTGATTAAATAATCTTTATAAAGGGATATATACCTCTCACGTGTCTTTTTTAGTACTTCTAAATAGCTCGTATTAAGATAATGATTCATTAATAAATCTTCTAGCATAACAATCCGATCTGCCATCACATTTATCCTATCTTCAATAGAAGAACCAACGAGTGATTCATGCAGGCCATTAACGAACAAAGTTTTGCCATCTTTGTAAATATACTTTCTTGCTAAATGTCTTTTGTAATTACGACGAAGTTTCCACCAACACGGACAGGTTTGACAATAACCCCTTTTATACAAAAAAAAATGAAATAATAAAGTTATGATAATGTTTTTAAATTATAACTATTTGAATAATAATATATTTACCAAGGAGAAAGTTTTGGTGATCCGAATAAAAAAATATATACAGTTGTTGTAAATGTATAAAAGCCTCCAATATTTGTGATAAATGTAATAACTAATATTTAAAAATTGATTAGATAATATAACTGGTCAGCTGGTCAACAACTAGAAAAATTATAAAACTCAACTATTGCTTTGATATTCTTCATAATATATAATGTGATCTTTCGGCTTCATTAATATGATAGTATGCGGTGAATTTAAAAGTGGTGACATTTCCTTAATTTCAACATCAACGTAAGCTTCTGTTTCATGAGCATCTATACTAAACAGTCTTGAAGTATAAATATTTTTAAGCCTTATAGAAAATTCAATTAAAACCAAGTGGCCACTAGGTATTGGATTCACGTTTTGTTTTGACCAAGCAGGGATGTTGCTACCTTGGAAGTTTAATGATGTAAAATTAATAACGAGATAGTTTATGAGAGAATTATTGATATCAGATAATGTAAGGTTTGATGTTATATTAAAAATAATATGATCATATTGATATAACGAATTATATATATAGATGCTGTCTGAATCATGATTTCTACTAGTCGCATTATCTTTATGGTTGTTTGATATAGTCCACCACCACTTCGTATCATCTTCATCATACCTATAAAGAAATCTAGGGCATTTGCTACGGCTATAATTCAAGTTCATAATACATGATATGTTTGTAATATTAATATTATAAGATGTGAATTTCTGATTAAGATCTGTTAATTGCCTAAAATCGAGAGCTATAGGTTTTAAACATTATATATTTAAACTTAAATAATGTTAAGCAATTTATTTATATCTTATTTATATCTTTTCTCACCTTCATGTTGTATTAAAAAATCTAATATAATTATAATTAAAAATTATTGATTTTGCATGTTTATAACGAAAGTGTAAAAAACAGATCTTACTTGGAAACACCATGTCAGTTTCTTGAAAAGTTATAGTCCAAACTGGTTGCCTTATGTACGAGTAAAAAGAAATAATACTATAAATTAATAAAAAAAGCCACAAAAAAAAATAATTTAGCTTTTTTAATAAACCAAAAAAATAGGGTTTTGCTAACTGATCGAAATTCATTAATTCTAAGAAAAAAAATTAGCGAGCCTAAATATTGAATAATACCGTTTCACTTGATACCATTTTCATTATATTTACAATTATAACTGATTTACTATTTATGCAAGCAATTTGTTGATATCTGTGTCATGTAACATGTTTTTCTGGAATAGGTTTATGTTCTAAAAATAAATGAGCAACACAAGAATTTCTTATAGATAAAAATTAGTAATATAATGTAAAACATTTCAAGTCACAATGTACCTTTTAAAAAATACCCTCACTTTGTTTCAGTGCTATTTCTCTTCACTTCACATTTCAGAAAAAATAATAATCCTGGCATTATTTACACACTGTGTTGAGACATGCATAATTATAATAACAATTGGACTTAAGCCTTCTCTGGACCTTAATATAAACTTTCTATACTTATTACTATCGTCATTTCAATATTTGATTTCTTTATGTGTCACTGTATGTCTGAATTTTAAATTGATTCCACTTTCTTACTATCTGTTATATTAATTTTATATTTAATATAATATACAGACAATTAAAAGAACACTTTTGCACACAATTATTTTTCTGTTATTGAATTGGTGTATAAAAATCAACATACTAAATTTCAAATGGTGCAACTATACCTCAAATTTATTATATTTATGCAATGGAGCTTGGATTAACATTGATAATTTTTGTTATGGTTATATTTATATTTTGTAAACGGTAATTAATATATTTTATATTTGTTTGATCAAATTCAAAGTTATCAAATTAATTTTTAAAGTTTAATATTTTTCAGACTGATTAAAAAAGAATTTAATCTTGAAATTGTTACGATAACAATTCAAACTAGCAAACCTAATATTTTGAGTAAGTTTATAAATATATAATTAAATTTAGAGATCAAATGTAGTATAGAACACATTCAAAATTGATTGATAGCAAATTACTATAGAATTTTACGTGTATAACTTAGTACGTATTACAAGCATGTTGGACTATATATAAAATAAAATCAAAAAGCAACAGTTTTAAAATCTCAGATTATAACAATTTTAATGAACTTTTTAATTTTTTTTGTTAAATATGGATTAGAAATATCTCAGCTATTTTTCTATTTTGTTTTCTAACTTTAACTCTCCCAACATAATGTGTCATTAAATTTTGAATTTTATGGCTAAAATTATACTTATAAAATTCTTTCATTTTATATTTCTAATAGAACTGTATAAAAATTACAAATATCAACAAATTTTAGCTCATTCACAAATTCTTCATTTGAATTGTCTTGGAAACTTTTGGTTATTTAATTATTTTTCAGCATACAAGCAAGACAGAATTACTTTGGTACAGACTATAAAATTAATTCCATGGTATTTAGCACTGCCACCATTTATTGCTTTTACAATAATCAAAGAAGTGAGTAATAATAATTATTGTAACTTTTACATAAATAATCTTTTTTTGATTATTAACCTATGTTTATAAAATTATCAAAAGGTTAAAACAGAGTCAAAATATATAATGATAAAATTTTATTTAAGTAGCTTATTATTATGCGGATATTATGTTTATCATTACTTGTTTAATGAACTTAATATAGTCTCTTTTAGTAATAATTTCGATATTTTTAAAATTTTTGATTTAATATTAATTAGTATTTTACATTGCACATTATTAGTTTCAATAATGAATTCTATTATTTGTCAAAGAATTTTGGAAAAAATTTAAAAGCTTATTGTAAGTATTGTTTGCAATATGCTACTGTAATTATTTTTCTAAACTAATATTGATTTATATTTTTAATTCTAGTAATCAGTCAGTCATGGTCAGAGATTTTAAAAGATTATAAATATAATTTTTGATTTAGAACAAGCATATCATCATGAAAATTTTTCAAAACTCAGTTCGTTCTCCGACAGCCCCTACTTGCCGTAGGAGAATGAGCTGAGTTCGAAATTAGTGGACCAAATTATATTTTTAATTGGCGTACAAATTAATTTAAAATTTAATGTATGATATATATATATTATATATAATCTTCTACTTAATTTTAATATATTATATTTATATATTCTCAGCGAGAACCAAAATTCATATTGAAACTATAATTTCAACAAACTTTTCAATTTTGGCAAATAATTGTAAGATGAATATATTACGCGTGTGATGATCTATTTTTGCTTTAGAATTGCGTGAAATTTTTTAATTCGTTTGTTTCTGAGTTAAAAAAAAACTTCTAAAAAAGTTTCGAACTACTACAAGGATTTGTCAACAAACTCCTTAATTTCAATAGTGCCGCGTGAAATTTTACTTCGTTAAGGCATTGCACAAACTTCAATGGATGAACAACATAAGGAGTCAGTTAATAGACTTGATAATTTGACGGAATCGCGTGTAAGATAAACTTTTCAGGTTTCAGTTCAATTAGTTTTACATAATATCTAATACTGATTAATGTGTATGAGATGGCTTTACACGTGTGCAATGATCTATTTCAATAATGTCGCATAAAGTTTTACTTTGTCAAGATAATTACACAAATTCAAAGAGGAATTAAGGGGTCAGTCAATAGATTCTAAAGATAAATTTTTCATTCGTGTTCAATTAAAATATTATTATAAGCTAATCACAATCATAGAGAAAACCTACTGCCGAGACCAGTCAATAAACTTTTTAATTTGTGATATTTTACTTCGCAAAGGTAATGCATAAACTTCAATAGATGAACTGCACGACAGTCAGTCAATAGTTTTGACGGAATCTCATGTAAAATAAACTTTTCAGGCTTCAGAATCGCATGTTTCAATTGTTCGCACAATGCTCTAAAAAAAAGATCGAAAATTCGAACTGTCAATAGGTGTCATGACAATTACCTAAGAAATTATCTCTTTAGAATTATGCAATATCGATATTAAATAAATTTTTATACAATATGAACCAGTTTTTAAGCTGCTCTTATTGTAATTCCGACATTATAAAAATTTCTAATTTTAAGTTTAAATTATGTAATATAAGCTATAACGATAATGATAGAAATTACATGATTTTCATAAAATTTACTTTATCAATACATATATATAAACCGGGTTTTAAAAGAATAACATGCTCAATTGTACGTACTTGACTTATTATTAATCAGTAACATACTATATATTTTAGTATTAAAACTAAAAAGCCTGTTTTAATACAAACCTGACATTAATATAAAAGTACTCTAATTAAAGTTTAGTTAATTTTACATGTTCAACGCGTTTTAATGTAGTTTACATATTCTTTATTAGTAGAATATATAAAACATTACGTCCTCAAAAAGTACTTTAAACTATATAAATTAGTTACATAAACAATCATAGAACTTTTTGATAAAATACGTATTATGCTATGAAAAGGGTTTGATGTGTTAAAAATGAGAAAAAAGCTTTAGAACATAAGAAGACCGCTGCAAGGCTAGCAACATTGCTGCTAAAAAATGAACTGAAAAAATGAATATAAGATGAGATTAACAAAGATATGACCCAAGGGAACATGAAAATAATGATTATTCAAACTATTAATTATACTTTCGTAATCTTATATCGATATGGACTGTGAATTAAATTCTATTTATGATAAAATTAAGATAATTAAAGTTTGAGTTGATTTCCGATATAATGAAAAAATTCCAAATATATAAAAACCATTAGCTAGTTACTATTATATAATATCTAATCTTTTTTGACATTGTTTATTAGCAATTCTCTTTATTTATTTTTTTAGTTTTCAATGGTATCCATACTAGTTAGTACAAATTTTCGTTTACTGCATTTTCTTTTTCGACAATTTTATTTTTTTGTTGAATCATTATTTCGATAACACAATTGTTCAGGTATCATAGAAGCTAATCTATTTCTCCAAATATTATTTCTTGCAACCTTTTTTTTTATGCGTATATATATTCTTTTACGTTTTTCCATTTACTCGATTCAATAAATTACTAAGCGATGTATTCATTCAATGCAATAAATTACTAACGAATTTCTGATTAATTAAATTTCTACATGGGATATTAAAATCGATATTTATCATAATTACAGGGTGGAAGTATGACATCGACCAAATTTAGAAGAGTAAGGAATCCTCTTCAGCCCAATAACTATTTTCCTTTCTTTCATTCTTTAATTTTTTTTTATACAGGTTCTCATTTTCACTTTCTAATTCTTCTTCAATTTCTTTTTATTGCTTCTTCGACAATAGACGGATCATTGTGTGACCAATCCTTATTGAATCTCCACACTTTAACACTTTTGATCATTTTGTTCGCCACCTCCGCTTCAAAAATAAACCGATCATACGAAGCCTTTGACCCAACCATAGTATTTTCACCGTGATTAATGCCCCATACTAACTTATTTTGTTGCAATAATCTGTCAACTTCTGTACATTCATCTTCCCTAAGATAGGTTCCTGATGCATTAAAATCTCCCATCATAATTATAGGTTCATCGAAAACTTTTTTTCTGGATTATTTCCTCTCGGAAACAAATTTAGAGAAATTGAAATCGTACATATTAAGATTATCAAATGCATACATTAAATCATCCATAGAAAATAGTTCTTTACTCTTAGTTCGTTCATTTGCCAATTTCATCACCTCATCTTTTACAAAAGGATAGACATCAGTTACCAATGCTCGTACTTCATCATACGCGTTTTTGGGTTTTGTATGACACCCAACAAGAGTAATCCTCACTTCAGAACGTCTTCGATGCTGAAAATGAGCAACATAAGGATTCCTCATAAATTTGACACCCAAATTTTCCTCATTAATTATGTAAGCTTTGTCCAATCGCCAAACTTTCTCCTTATAAATGTATAAATACCTTTCATTATATGTACCCCTACCAAACAGGTTGGGATAAAGTGTATGTGCATGGCGTAGAGGAAGTTGAAATCGATTCGACTAGTTCTTTAATAAATTCAACTTTATTCTTGAGAATCTCAAGAATAATATACAATAAAAAAATTGAATATCATTTCAATTCTAATTGATTTTATTTATGAATATTAAAAAATGAAAAATCAAATTTATTTACTAATTCAAAATTATACTTGACACAATTACGTGAAAAATTTTTAATAAATAAAGAGGCGAAGGTTTCAGATTGTTATTCGTCTAATAATTTGAAAAGGTATAAATAATAAAACTACTTCAACTGCGGACTGCCCCTTAATTATTATTTCTCAAGAATAATACATTAAACAAAATTAATCCTCATTTCAATTTTTTGATTTTTATTAAATAAACAATAATACGTACAATACAAAATTTGGTTTGGTTTGTAATTATAAATGTAAAAAATATTTTTGCACAAAAATTTGCAATTTTTAATTTCTCGGTATTTTGTTATTACTGTTATGAAGTAAAAAATTTTACTACTTTGCTTAAATCTATTTAAATTTTCTTATATACTTACTCAATTTGAAACTTCTAGAACTATTTTTATTTTATACATACTATTGGCCAACGTTATTCATATGACCAAAATTACATTTAGATTTCAGTAATAGTAGTTTGCCAACCCTAATTTTAAGCAAATTAAGTATAATTTTGGAGATAATAAACATAAATTCAGCCAAATTAAAATATATTGTTAAATAGAATTTCAAGCAAAATTAAGTATGATTCTGGCAAAACAATTCCAAGCTATGTATAAGGAATAAATTTCAAAATTAAGTATAATTTCAAGAAATAATTTCAAGCAAAAATTAGTATAATCCTAGACAAAAGTAAAATACAAGATAACTGGCAAAAAATAGTGCTCTTGTATAAAAATTTTTGATAAAAAAGTCTTTCACTAACAAAATCGTATATAGTTGGGCGTATTTGAAGAATAACAAAAAAGTTTTTTACTACACTGCAAGCAAAATTAAGTTGCTTCGAATTATAGAGTTTTATTTTATCACAGAAATTAATCAATAATTGTGGGGGATTATGGTGAAAATGGATTATACTGAAAATTAGGGGTCTCGATTTAAAAATAGCATCACATGGTTTCGTCTAACACCTATAATGGGAACTACAAAAAAGAAAAAATTTATAAGTTCATCATAATCGTCAATATATCGCATTCACCACAGGCTTCCGCGCAAGGCTAGATCGAGCTTTTTGGATTAAACAGAACGGAGAAGGACGTTCAAATGTATCACATTCACAAAAGAATTTTAATTCAATTGATTCAAAAGTGTGCATTTGGTTTTGGTTCAAGTGTTTAATTTAACATGGTTTGCATTGTATTACCATTGAAACTTTATATCTTTTAATTAAAAAGTAAAACAATGCAAGCATATAAAAGTAAAGGATTTCTTCTAACATTGAACTCTCTTATATACTTAAAATAATTTACAATGTCCAAAAATAAAAAATAAAAGTGATGATTTCTATTCATCAATAATAAATTTATTGAAGAAAATAATTTTGATGTATCAAACTTGAAATATCGTAATACATCATTATAATTATTTCAAAGTTTATGATCAAAATCAGCCAAATAGTTTAAAAAAACATACTAAGAGACCGCCAATGACATCCTAAGACAACTGTGCCATTCGGTTAAAAAAAAAACTATAATTTTGCTCCTAACATCTATATTCTTAAAATTTTAGAAGTTAAGTTATGAAAATGTCAACTATATGAAAATCATAGGAATCATAAAAATCATAAAATTGAAAAATTTTTGCCTAATTTTAAAATCTCCTAATTAATAATACATTTATAATAAATATTTCTATTTAAATTATCTTCAGGTTTTACGCAACTTTGATAAATGTTAATCAACTCAATTAAACTTATAAGAACTGATTTTGTATCTGGACGTTTGGTAGGGTTATCATCCCAGCATTGTTTATAAAGTTTAATATATAGTTGTGGTGTATCTTTCACTTCTCTTTCTCTTTCCCCATGAATTATTTTGAAAGTAATTCCAAGTGGTTCAATCAATGGAAATGGTCTTCGTCCGCTAGAAATCTCCCAAAGAATTACTCCAAAACTGTAGATATCAGACTTTTTATCACGTTGATATTTTGGATCTTTAATCGACTGAGGTTCAATATATGCTGGCATTCCATAAACGATTGAATTTGATAATGATTTCTCAAATGTTTCTTTAGATAGACCGAAATCTGCGATCATTATCGCTTCTTTGTGAACTAGTATATTTCTGGGATGCTGAAAAAGACTAAATTATTAAAAGTAGCTACCCAATAAATCTATAATTTATAAAATTTACCAGATCACGGTGAATGATGCCATTACTATGCAAGAAATCAAGTCCTTGTGCTATTTCTTTGGCAATATGCAATTTCTTGATCCAATCTAATTTGCCAAAGTTTTTTCTAAATATTCACGTAAATTTCCATCTTCGGCATATTGTAAAACGATGCTAAAATATCCATTGAATGGATCTATTTTTTTTTAAATAAGGATATTCGTTGTTAACTATTTTGTTAGTAAAAATTAGATAAAAATTGCACGACTTATATCGAAAGTAAAATCATAAACCTTCAGTAACCCCATAAAATGGAATGATATTTTGATGACCGCAAACTTTTTGTAAAAGCTGAAGCTTTTGAATATTAAACAATAATTAAGATTGTAACTTTGAGTCGGGTGTTAAAACCCTAAAGTCTAGATTAGATGTTAGCTATAGTTTAGGGTTTGTGCCTCTAATCTAAGTTTAAGGTTTTGACGCCATTTCTATAAATTATATGTTTTACATCAATTGGCTTTGTGCATTAAAATAATTCAATACCTCTTTAGTAAACTTTTCAACAACCTTTTTATCCATTCTCAGATCAACTTTGAGACATTTAAGAGCAACTAATAATCCATTATCTTTTCTCTCTGACTTATAAACTTCACAAAATCCCCCTTCACTAATCAAATCATTGCCATTAAATAAACTATAATCGAGGTAATTAATTTTATACTCTGAAATAGCCTTATCAAATAATTTTTTTGGTGAATTTTCCATGATTCTTCGATGATCCGTTGGTTCTAAAATGAGTTGATCCAAAGTGTCAAGAACTGCTTTCATTTTTGGTCGTTTGGTAGGATCGCTATCCCAGCAACGTGTATAAAGCTCAAAATATTGCAATGGTG
Organism: Dentiscutata erythropus; assembly: GCA_910591965.1. Lineage (NCBI taxonomy): Eukaryota > Fungi > Glomeromycota > Glomeromycetes > Diversisporales > Gigasporaceae > Dentiscutata > Dentiscutata erythropus. The sequence goes on along the minus strand of CAJVPY010000545.1, from coordinate 5,381 downwards.
TACCTTCAACAGGCAATTCTCTGGCCCCTTGGAAAATATGAACAACAATTGCATCTCTAGATCTAAATGATTTAAAGGGTTCTCTGCAACTTGAAATCTCCCAAAGTATGACTCCATAGCTGTAGACATCAGATTTTGAAGAACGTATATATGCAATATTTTTGAAGCATTGAGGGTCAATATAAGCGGCTAATCCATGAATAGACGAGTTTGAAGATAAAGATCCCTCAACCATCTGTTCTGATAATCCAAAGCCTGCAATCATCATATTTCCTTTATCTACCAAAATGCTTTTGGAGTTCTATAAAATTTTTAATAAATACAGAAATAAATGAATTGCCTAGATGAATACACTTAATCAAAATAATTTTCCGACCAGGTCTTTATGAACAATATTGTTATCATGTAAGAAATTAAGTCCTTCAGCTATCTCTTTGGCTATACGTAGTTTATCTGTCCATTGTAGCTTTGAAATTTTTTTTCCTAAATATTCGCTTAAATTTCCACCTTCGGCAAATTGTAAAATTAGATTATAATATCCATCAGGAAATTCTGTTAATTATAATGTAATTTTATATTAAGATTTCTAATCATTCTTGAATTTACTGTTTCCGATAATATACGGTCTTATCTATAATCACATCATAATATATAATCCCATTAATTTGCAATAATTGTCGCGAATCATAATGAAATCGGATTAAAATAATGAAATAAGAGTTTCTATTTAACCCTCTAAAACCCACTTATACTTGTTTATTATAAGCTTTACCCTTTAACCCTAACCCCTAACCCTAAAAAATGCACATTAAAAATTTTTATTTTTCGGTGGCTTGTCTATTTTTTATCATTGTACAATATTTCATTTTAATCCGTCACAATAATTAATTAATGAATTATAAAAAATGCTTATTTATAAGCATATCATAATAAAAATCTTTATATAAACACATAGTTAATGTATATAAAGTGGGTGAGGTGATTATAGAGAAAGACTGTTTATAAATATATAAACCTTTTGTAACTCCATAGAATTCAACAATATTCGGATGTTTACGGAGATTTTGCAGATGTTGAAGCTTTAAATATAAATAAATAAATATTTAGCACATATAATATTATGGGTATCATTCAAAAAAATGCATAAAATAATACTTCTTTAGCAAATCCCTGGATAATGTTTTCATCTAAATTTGTAGAAACCTTAAGGCTTTTAAGAACAATAATTGAATTGCGAACATTCCATTTAGATTTATATATTGGTCCAAATCTACTTTCTCCAATTTTCTCAAAATTATTAAACTGACTATAATCATAGCAATTAATAAGTTGTTCAGCAATAGCTTCCTCAAGCAGTCCCCTTGAAGGAAACAATATGGCATCATCATGGCTCGTTGTCTCATAATCAAAATTAAATTCTCTTAATAAATAAAGAACATCATTCATTTTTGGACGTTTTAAAGGATCGTCATCCCAGCATTGGGCATAAAGTTTAACATATTGAGACGGTGTACCTTCTACAGGAGTTTCTCTCCCACCTTTAAATATATGAATAGCAATTGCTTCTCTAGATCTAAACGATGTAAATGGTTTACATCCACTTGAAATTTCCCAAAGGATAACCCCGTAGCTATAGACATCAGATTTTAGGGAACGTTTATAGTCAACATTCCTAAAGCATTGAGGATCAATATATGGTACCATTCCTTGAACTGCTGAGTTAGAAAACGATGTATCGGTTGTTTCTTTTGATAAACCAAAATCTGTAATCATCATTCTTCCTTCGTGTACCAAAATGTTCCTCGGATGCTATAAAATAGCATTTATCACCGATAAAATGTTTAAATATCTATAAATAGAAAATTTGAAATGTACTTACAAGATCCCGATGAACAATATGATTACTATGTAAAAACATAAGACCTTGAGCAATTTCTGTGGCAATTCGTAATTTATCAGTCCATTGCAATTTCGAAAATTCTGAATTTAAATAATCACGTAAATTTCCACTTTCAGCGAATTGTAAAATCATATTAAAACGCCCAGTAGCTAGATCTAATTACAGTAATTTTAAATTTAGATGAATTATTAGAAATTTGACAAAGAAATAGTAGATTAATAGAAATAACACCTTTAGTCACACCATAAAATTGGATGATATTTGGATGAAAACTTGCTTTTTGTAAAATTTGAAGCTTCATATTACACAGTATGTTGAGGATTTAGTAATAAAAAAAATAATGATTTTTGATAATCAATCATTAATTATACCTCATTTATAAATCCATCATCTTTTCTATCTGAATTTATCATTTTAAGGGCAACATTAAATCCGTAATTTTTCCATTCAGCCTTGTAAACTGAACCAAATCCTCCCTCACCAATTAACCGAAAATATTTAAATTCATTAAAATCAAAACAATTTATGCGATCTTCTTTAATAGCCTTCTCAAGCCATGCGTTCGAACAATGCATAGTTACGAAAAAAAGAAACTTGAATATGCTTATGACTATTTCCGAATTTAATGCATCGGTATGTAGCATAAAACGTGATTCAAAATGCCAAAGTAAACATTGTGCATAATACTGTGATACAATTATAATCGTTACACAATATCGATATTGAATTACCGGTACTTTTTTAATCCTGCAGATCATTCGGCTCTAGATAATAAAACTTATCTACCAGAGCCGAATGATCTGCATACTTGACCAGAATTAGATTATTTTGAAAGCTTTGTATCCAATTTTTCGGTTACAAATATTAGTAGATTTGATTAAATATATAAATTAAAAAATTGATTATAAATATTTTAATTAGTTTCAACAGTAGTTTTACCAGCATTCACCAATTTCATCTGCAACTCTAGTTAAGAAACTGTACGTTAAACAAAATTTCGTGATGTGCATAAAAAAATTTGTATATCAATAATCTACAATCACTTAATTTTCTTATGATCGAATAAATTAATGAGTATAGATTGAAGTTCAATCAAGATAAACTTATCAAAATGAAGTTCAAAATGAATAATAGGAATAGTTTTTTTGTTTTTGTCGAATAGTAAATAGAAACACTTCTGGCAATATCGATTTATGCGAAATTTCTACCAAAGAGCATTTGCCAATCTTTCAATAAATCACAGTGTGTCCAGTTGTTTTATTTAGATAGCAAAAATAATAAGCTAAAATAATAATTAAAAAAAGAATTGCACTCTACTCTTTTTAGTAACGCTAAGCATCTTAATAAATCACATGACTTAACGGACCCACGGGTCCGTATTTTTTGATTGGATTAATATAAGAAACATTTATAAAAACTATATAACTTAGCACAGAACAATACCGATAGATATCTAAATAAGTAAAATTCAATTTAATTTATTAATTCACTTTTTTAAGTTTTAGTTGAAATTTATTTAATTGCATTGTTTGCTAACGAATAAATATTAAATTGAGAAAATTCCTGGTGCTGATTACAAATCTGAAATTTATATTTTACATTCTTGTCAGAGCAAGGAGCCCGCGATTTGTATTATCATTTTCTTAAGTTTAAATGGATAATTGTTGTCAAATTTTTCACAATTAAATAAAATTAAATTACTGAACATTTAATTTGAAAAATAGCCCTTCTGGGTAGAGTGTTTAATTTATTTATTCGTCATATTGGGGTTTCAGTAAAACCCAAAACACAGTAAGTACAATAAAAATCGTTATCATTATTGAAAAAAGAAAACACAATTAATAAATTGACTATACAATAAGAATCAATAAATTATTCCAGGGTAAAATTAAAAACTAATATAAATTCGAGTGTACAGTCTGAGGAAAAAATTTTAGCTAATTATTGTATAACTTTGATAATAATTATTTTATTTAATTGCTTTAACATGTGTACTTCCAAAAATAAGTTGCCAATAAAGTGCAATTACATTCAAATAAAAAAAAATTAGAACTCAATCAAGTAATCAAAAAATGAAAGGAAATTATTTTAGCATTCAAATTCAATTTAATTGTATAAGTTTAAAGAAAATTCCAGCTACGTTATGACTTTAACATTGTAAAATGTCATAAAAAAATTTCGAGTAGTATGCTTCGAGAGTTTTGTTTAAATTTTTTTTATTTTTTTATGTTTCTCTTTATAAAGCTCAGCAGCTTTTGAATCGTCTCTTTCAACACCGATTCCATCTTGGTAGCATATTATAAGCATATCTCTGGCTTTTTTACTGAATTCTGAATTGCTTTGAAAAACTTCATTAAAGTATTGAAAAGCCTGAATAGTTTTATCTTTTATATCCTTTCCAAAAAATAAATTTTCTTTTATATATATCATTGCTAACAATAATTTAGCTTCATTTTTTATTTGATTATTTTTACTAATAGAACAACTAGTTAAACAACAAACTGCGCCTTTATAATCTTCAGCTGTGTACTTTTCTCTTCCAAGTTTAAGGAGCTTGTAATGTTCATCAGCATTTTTATTGGACATTTTAAATTATTTTAATTTAAGTATATAAGAAAGTTCAAAGTTAGAAGAAATCCTTTACCTTTATATACTACTAAAAAAAAAAATTTAATGCCAATATTAAAAAAATTAATCTTAAAAGCATTGTTATACAATTAACTTCTCCATATACCAAATAATGCCATATTTAAGCAATATAAAATGAGATTTTTGAGACCCAAAACAGGAAGTGGATATATCAAAATGAAAATCAAGATATTAAAATTAAAGAAAAGTTTTTGTTACAAAAATGAATTATTTGCAGAATTGTCTAGATAATATAAATTGATATAAGAATTTATTGATGTAACAAGAGTAAAGAATATTGCAAAGGGTATAGTTGTTAGACGAAACCATGTGATGATAATCATCATCGTATCTTGATACTTGCTCTGTAAGGTATCATAATTCAGCGAACTCATGGTGTTGAACTTCATCTGTGTTATTTATAACATCTAAATAATAGTAGAAGATAAATAATAAGATATTAGATTAATAATTATAATAGAAACCCGAAGGTGAAAGGAGAAGTACGAGATCTTGTATAGCAAGCATATAGTAGATATTGATTGAAGGAATCTCGAATATTTAGTTACATAAAGAGTATATAATCAGGGTGTTCTGTAACAGAGACAGAATCTGAAATAAGAGTTGGATTCATTTTTGTTAAGTTAGAAATTTATGTTACGCTATTCTTGTTGGAATTAGATTTTTGATAGATTTTTATCACGGTTTATTTTTATAAATAATATTTATATTGATCCAATTAAGAAAAGTCGGAATTTCAAATGAATTTTTAATTTATAGATATTTTATTGTAATTGAAAGTTAAAAACTTAAAGCCAGCTTTTCAGAATTTTAATTTTAATTAAAATACTCA
>CAJVPY010000544.1:0-26011 GCA_910591965.1 Dentiscutata erythropus | reverse complement strand
AAGACCGCCTTAGGGTTGTTGGTGCTACCTAGCCAATCGAGGATTTACATGCACAGCCTTATGCAGTATTACTTTCTATGACGCCATGTCACACATAGTGCCCAGTCTTCTCTATGGCTCGGGACTCTTTCCAAGAATTCTTTATAGACCAAATAAGTACTTCACATGGTCTTATTGTTACAGGGTTTCGCATTTGAAAGCTCCCGTAGGTTACAGAGATAATTAATTAAATTAATTACTACCAGCTATAATCGAACCGTTGACCTCATCTGTGGAGGATTAGGCACCTAGACCACTAGGTTATGGGACCCTAACCCCATAAATAAAGTATTAAAAATTTAATATTATATTGTTATTTTTTTCTATCTTATAGCTACAAACTATTACCCTTGATAATGCAAGTTCAAATAATGTTGCAATCCACGAATTAATCGATCATATTTCCCAAGATTCACTTAATAATATTAGTGAAGAGCTTTTTCATAACTGCTGTTTCATGCATATTTTAAATCTTATCATGAAGGATGGTTTAAAAAAAATTTTAGGATCAATTAACAGGGTAATTATATAAGTGCTATCAAAGGAAATCCTGCAATCTTATCTAATAAAATTTGCAGGTTTTCTCTTGGTGGCACTCATATATTATTGACTTTGATAATTTTTTAACAATTCATTTAATTTTTTAGATTTGTAGCTGTGTTAAAGCAATACATTCAACTCCACGATGACATCAAATATATTTAGATATTTGTGAATATGAATTTGAAAATTCTATAATCCCACCATTAGATTGCGATACCCAATGGAACTCTACCTATACGATATTAAAATCAACTATAAAAATGAAGAAAGTGGTTATTCGAATGGGTGATCATGATCGAACTTTTCCTGACATACCCACGGAAGATGAATGGTCAAAGGCAGATAAAATCTGTACTATTTTAAAACCATTCTATAATTGTATGTTATTTATAGATTTTTTGCATTTATTTATTTATTGTTATTTTTATCTATTATTTATTTTATAAAAAAACAGATACACTAAAAGCATCAGCAAATGCTTATTCAACTCACAACAATACTTTCGCTTCTATTTTAAATATTCATACTCATCTTTGTAGTATGAAATTTCATACGGATGGTTTTATCCGTAATGTTTCTAAGCCTATGATAGAAAAGTTTAATAAATATTGGGAAGATAGTAATTTTTTAAGTATTACTGCCTGTATTCTTGATTCTCATTATAAGTTACAATTCATTTCATTCTTTTATCGTGAAAAGGAAAAATTAGAGTCAGATAACTTCGATGAAAAAATACAAAATATTAGGAAAAAGTATATATTTATTAATTTAATCATTTACAATTTAATATTACTAATATCATTTATAATTCTAAAAATTAGATTTGAAAATATATATCTTCAAACTTATTACGCTCTGCCAGCTATTGAACGTTCAACTAATTACGAAGTTGCCAGTACTGAAGATAATATATTAACATTTGAGGATCACATTAATGATTTTTTTGAATATACAATAAGAAGTACTCATGCTAGTGAAAATAATATGCTTTGTGAAGTTAATCAATATTTAGATGAAAAAATTGCAGATAGAACTACAAATGTTCTTGAATGGTGGAAACTTAATAAAGATCGCTTCCCAACTTTGTCAACCATGGCTCAAGACTTTCTTGCAATACCATCTACCAGTGTAGCATCCGAACAAATGTTTAGCAGTGCAGGGCATATCATCGCTGATACTCGTACTTCATTAGACCCAGACACAATAGCAGCATTAATGTGTCAGCGGAATTGGTTAGAGGCCGCAGCAAAGTTTGAATGGGAATTATAATCTGGTCAAATGTAAAGTTCATATGATAAACCTGTATTTATATTATATATGGTAATTCAATTGCATTAATTATTTATTATTCTTTTAATTACTAGCATTTTTTTATAGATTACGATTAAGAATGGAAATTTCAATAGTATACGAATGCTTTTTTATCCACACAGTTTGTGTATAAAGCATTCTACCTCAATTATAATAATCTTTTTCGCTTCAGCGATTGTTAATAATAAATGAATGCTACATTTTTTATGTAATTAAAAAATAGTAAGAATAAAGTTGAAGCGATGCCTAAAATATAATAGTATCTGAAAGAAATACAATTATATTTGTCTTTTAAAATTACGAAATCATTTATCTACATTTCTTTACCAATTCTACATAACAGCCAGGAGTTCCGAAAGGCCTTTGTCCAGCTGACATTTCTACTATAATAATACAAATTCATAAATATCTGCTGCTTGTGTAAACTGCTCTTTGCCTGATAAAACTTCTGGAGAAACATAGGGCAAGACTCCAAAAATATCGCCCTCTGAAATACATTCATCGTTCTTACTAGCAATCCTAGATCTGCGATATAAGATCGAACATCTTTATTAGTACATTGGCCTTGCAAAATGTTATATATTTTTGCTGAGTGAATATAATCTAACCCAAGTGAAGTATTTGTAATTTAAGCTGTTCTCAAGCATCTAAATCAATTGATCAGATAATTACCGTGATGACGCTCAAGCATCACAATTGATAACTTTTCTGTTTTTGCTATACTACCTAAAAAACCTAATGAAAAAAATTTCTTTTCGATCCACCGTTAAAGTTTCAGCTTTAGTTAAGTCGGCTCCTTTTAATGATTTTAACGATTTAAAATTCTTTAATATGGAAAAACATCTACCCAAACTTTTCAGTTTTAGGTCTTCTTTACTGATAAGATACTAAATTTAAATGAGTAAAAAATGGAGTAATAGTATTAATTATAGTTTGGTTAAACGTTAAAAGATTGTTGTATTTATTACACTCATATTAAAGTTTGTTTTAAAAGCTTCGAATATTAAAAAAAAAGTGGCTATCTTTTTAGACCGGTGAGAAATTTGTTGAGAATTCATTATTTATTATGTTCAATATGCAAAAATGTAAAAGTAGTGTTTGAGCAACCTATACGTACCAATAAATTTTTGAAAAAAAGGTGGCTTGTGTCTCCCTGATTTTGTCATCGGTCATTTGATTCATTTATTTAATTTCCGGCTAATTAAAATTTTGCTTCCGATCACTTGATTGAGGTGCTTGAGAACACATTTAGTCTGCCATGTAAATTTACTAAAATTCTCTCTTAAATATTTATGAAGGCTCCCTTTATTAGCATACTTAAATACCATCAAGTTTCTGTATTTTTAGTTATTCCATATATTGCGAGCTTAGTAAAGTTTTAATTTACTTTTACAGGTGGGTTTTATTTTACTACGTACAAGCAGTGCTTGTAATTTCGAATATAGTGAAGTTAGGCCCATGGATAGTTCATGGGTACCCGTGGGCCCAATGGACCGGGCTAGGGTATTAAACTTTGGGCCCTAGGGTAGGGTAAGGGCTTAAAAATTAAGCCCTTACACAAACGGGTAGGGTTAGGGTATTGCTATTACCCGGCCCTACCCGGCCCATGCGGAGGCCTACTTATAAGATATCTCAGTGCAGTCGAGTTATTCGGTTCTAATTATATTGCTTTGCTAAATTCTTCAAAAGCTTGATTATATTTTCTTAGACTGTAATATGCTTTTCCACGAAGAATTAAAGCGGCTGGTTCGATATTTAATACATTATTTGAATCAGAAAGAGCCTTATCGTATTCTTCAAGTTTAAGATAGACTTTCGGTTCTATATCTAATGCTTCACTTAAATACGATAATGCATCTTCAAATAATCCCAATTTTAAATAACATTTACCCAGAAGACCTAACGTTATCATATTTTTTCGGTCAATTTCTAATATTTCGCCTAAATTTTGGAATGCTTTATAGTAATGTTTTAATTTAAGTAAGCTTCTCCACGAAGAATTAGCATGTCTACATTATTTGGTTCAATATTTAATGCCTCATTAAAATCAAAAAATGCTTTGTGGTAGCAACCAAGATGGAAGTAGGATTCTCCACGCAGAAAAATTGTAGTAGCATTATTCTGATCCATTTCTAAAATTTCATTTAAATCTTTAAGAGAATTATTATACTGATCTAGATAAAAATAAACACCTCCACGAAGAGTTAATATAGTTGTTGAAGTTTTAAAGTCTCGCACAAATCTATTATTGCGTTTTCGCACTTTTCTAAATTAAAACATATTTTTGCCTGAAGGATCAGTGCATCAACATGGTTTGATTGAATTTCTAATAAGTTTTCAGAGCCAATATATACTGTTCTAATACTTTTTAAGATCTATAAAAGCTTTATTATAATGTCCAAGTTCAAAATAAGCTTTGCCCCGATAAAATAATGTGTAACATCAAATGAATTGACGCATAATGCTTTATTAAAATTTAAGAACGCTTTACAATATTTTTCTAACAAGTAATAAAGCATGCAACAAAAAGATAATACGACTGAATTATATGGATCAATTTCTAGCACTCTACAAAAATTTGATAGAGACTTATCGTATTGCTCTAATGAATAGTATGTTTCCCCACGAAATAACAGTGTTTTTATCATTTTTCTAGTTTCCTCGGAAAGCAATGACACATCTGTATTATTCTGTTTGATTTCTGATGATTTGCCAAAATCTAGGAAAACTTCGTTATAATTTTGAATTTTCACATAAACTTGTCTACGAAGAACCAAAGCATACGAATCATTCTGATTAATCTCTAGTACTTTACTGAATTCTATAAGAGCCTTATTATTTTGACCTAACAAAAATAGGTCTCTTCACGGAGAATAAATGCTTCCGTATTTGTTGGAACAATTTTTAATATCGTGTTTGAATCTGAAAACGCATTATCAAATATTCCTAGTTTTAAATAAGTTCTACGAAAGATTAATGCTGTTAAATTACTTGGTGAATTTTCCAAAATACAGTCAAATTGTACAAGAGAATCAGCATAGAGGCCTAAATTAAAATTGCTAACTCCGAGAGTAATTTCATCTTCATGTTTACTATCAACACCATTAATATTATCGATGTATTGTTCGTATGTCATGCTTTTGTATAGAAAAATAATGTTCGTAAATACTATGAATTTGATTTTTCACTTTCTTTTTTCAGAATTATTAATCGAGTACAATTTTGAAAACAATTACTCTAAATTTTGAGCCTAAAAAAAATATGAAACGGCCAAAAATTTTATTCGATATTAAATATAGAATGAATTCTCCGATTATTCCGTGATGCAGGGGAATTATTTCCACGATTGTGTAAATGATTCCTCAATCGTGGAATGATTCTACAATGATGTGGATCATTAATTCCAAATCATGTGGATTGTGAATTGCCAATTTTATAAACCATGCAGAAGTTATATTTACCAGGAACGGGAGTGATATTGAAAATTTCACGTAGTGTATGGTTATACGGCAAATTAAATGGCAAAATCTTGCATTTTATTGGATATATACATATGGCGAAGCAAGGGTGTGAATGTATATTGAAACTTCACATCCGATATAACATTTGCTCCTGTATTTTGTGTCGCATGAGATTGTTAGTCTAACTTTTAATGTGTGATACATGATTCGGTAATTTATTTTTTCATGGTCGTCGCTTAATTGCTGATTTTGATTGGCGTTGCACTTATTGATTTTGATCTACCCTGCCATTACATATAACACAATAGAACAACGCGTATATACTTGATTTCCCAAATTCGCATATACTCTTTATTATCCGATATCTACATACGATCTATTTAGAGCTAAATAAGAAATCGTATGTTTCACAGTTTTGAAAAAGTTGTATGTACATTGATTTTTTGATTATTTGATTTTCTTGTCAGATAATTTGCCTCTCGATTTATTTTGGCTTAAACAATGAATTGTTTGAATATGGTAATTGATTGTATCGTGGTCCTGTCCACGAACATTTTAGCCTTGAACTGGTTAATGAATGAATTCAAGCCCTGTTAATAACCGAATTGCGGTTTTATCCAATTCAACTCTTTACTTGCGTGGCGTAAAAAAACTCATCTGAAAAAACGTACCTTACTGATTAAAGTATAGTATTTGGATTATTAATAATCCGATTCGTGTGTTTAGTGTAGTGCTCCAACGGGTCGGGTCGGGTTAAAAATTTTCGGGTTAGAGCTTCAACCCGAACCGAACCCGAAATTTTAGGGCTAATATATTAAAATTTTTTAAAAATGAATTCAAATAGCATTTTTTGCTCTTAAACGTTTAATAATTCATGTAACGATGATCATCGAAGTTGGCTAATCAAATCTAAGCGGTATGCTTATAACTCAGCGGGCTACTACAGTAATAATCGTGCATTGCATATTCAGAATCAATGAAAGTTTTTTTATTATTATCCTATGGATTCATGAGATTCATGGAATTAATATAAAAAACTCTACTGATTTGCTGTCAAGAAATTATTATTCGAAGCTAAAGAATTTAGGCTATTATTAAAACAAAGTCAGCAGTTAAGTTTTTCCAAACTTTGATCGATTAGATAAAATAATTGCTGAGATATTTTCATTAAAGGATCGAACAAAAGTATATAATATTATTACCAGGGATTTTTAATTTCATTATCTTGAGATATAAACAAATATACACCAATCAGATCTCTTCGATGAATCAAACTAAATTCAATACGTGTAATATTTCAAAGTAAAAAATATACGTTAAAGTTAGATTAGAAATTAGAATTGTTTTATATTAGAGCGCAGAATATGGTTTCATAGTCGAAATTTCAAGTTATGTATTGACAGTTTTTTTAAAAATTGTGATTTTCACGTTGTACTCAGCAGATTCTTGATTTGATTGGCTAAGGGCGATGAACTCAGAATTCTACTAATGTAACCACGGAACCTATAAAGTGAAAATTGTTCATGGGTCGATTTTACCATAATGTGGCCAGAAATTTCTATTCTTGTAATAAAAAAAAATCAAAAGTTAATTACGGCCAGAAATTAGTAAACAATTATGTAATGTTGGCCAAAATTTGCCGTTAACCAATCAAAAATCGAGTGACAATTTTGTGTCGATCGTTTGAAGAAATCTGATTGGTGCATACTAGACTGTTTTATTTAAAATATTATTTAAAAATACATATGCACTTACTATTAGAACCAAAAATCATAAAATGCATCTATAAATTGGATAATTTTCGGACCGGGTCGGATATTTCTAACCCAACCCACTAGTTTAGTGCGAGAATACAATATTGTGATTGATTAACTGAATCAGCTTTAAGACTAGTTCTGAACTAATCCTTGATCTGATCCCGATCTCATTCATAATATATGGCAGTTCTGAGAATGATCTATTCTTTTTTTAATTAACTAATTTATCTTAAATGCGTGGAGATAAATAACAAACCCTTACCGTTGTGAGACCGGAAACGTGACCTGACGGCAGGCACGTGACCACGTGACTCGGTAAATCTTAATTTAGGTTTCCCGCCCAGATCTGCCAGATATCCCGGATATGTCAGAACCGCCCGATCTGGAGGATTCAGATGATTTGGGAGAAATGGAGGATCTTAATGATATGGACTATAAGGTTGATAATGGGTTTATTGATGATATTTGGAATATAGAGGATTTCTGGGAATATAAATAATAGAATTAGCAATTATAAATAAAGGCCTTTTGGCTCTTCAGGAATAATAACACCCGATTTACCTAATAATAAAGTACCTAAGTCTATAAATATAAACTCATGAAATACATACATTCGTTTATAAACCACTCGACCAAATTTAACATGCCTCTTTCGACCTAAAGTAACCTAGGTTTTGGTTACACAGACCTTCATTTCGATTTAGTGACAGACTCACTGATTTCAGATCTGACACCATATTTTCACGTAATAAAGCATAATCATTATTTAGAATAATGACCCAAATTAAGCTTAATTTGGGTCAAATTTTAAAATTACACCTTGCACATTATTTCGCGAAAATATGGTATACCTAGAGATGGGGAAAATGCACATTTTTAATAACATGCACATGTTATGTAAAATGCGCATGATATCTGTCACGTTGAGAAGTGGTTCTCCGTGTACTTCCTTGTAATCACCGTGATTATTAAGCTTTCGCCTAATACGCTGTTTAAGAGCTTTTTTAGAGAAAGTATTTCTTCTATTTCCTTATGTACCCCACTATGCACATAAGAGTCGTAACTATCCATCAAAATTTATAATATGTGTTGTTACGTCCTTTTATCAACAAAAGGATTCCTTATATACTAAAATTCGATTTTAGATTAATTACATCATAATTAATCATATGATAGCTAACTTTACTTCAATTACATCATTAATTAATCATCTGATACTTATCTTTTACTTCATTCATATATTTCTTATGTGCCTTGATCAATCTTTGATTGATCAGTTATACGCCTTAAACTATCTGCTATCAGACCCGTTGCACAAGTTCCAGATCAATTTTTGTCATAGAACTAGTGTTGACCGTGACAATATCGCATGATATAATTTATTTTGATTTTATATTTTTTCTCCAGAAAATATTTGATATTTGCCAAAAATTTTTCCTGATCCTTCTAATCTTTATATCTATTCATTTTCTTTTCAGAATTTTTCAAAACTTCTGCATTCCTATTTCTTAATTTTGCCTGGCATCATATACCTTGGACTAAATTAAATATACTTTAATTTTCCTATATAAAATTTAGATAGGATAAAATGCGCATAATTCTGAATCATTTGTATGAATGCGCATTAATGTGCATGATTGAGGAATCATATGCATGCATGAAACCCATCTCTAGTCACATACACCAAAAGCACAGCTTATCTTTGCAGATTTGTTGATGGTTATTGAACATTAATTGTTCCTTCTTTTCAACATCTACCCCACTTCGATAGCAATGGAATATTATTCTAGAGAAAGTAGATTCGACACTTTAATATCATTTAACATCTTATAGTTATCCTTTTCAATTCTAATTCTGTTTTGACATAATGGATTCTCTAGGTCATTCATTATTTCACAATTATCGATTGTTTTCTTTTTATATTTTTTCTTATCATTATTACTATCATTTTGGGAACTATTTACATTTTTACTTGGATCCTTGTGTTTACTACTTTCTTTAGGTCTTTATCCTTTTGTTTTCATGTTTCATTTATTGAGGTCTCTTTTTAAACCTTGGCATTCTGTTTATTAAGTTGGGATTATCTATAATATCATAAATAACTATTTACTAGTTGGATAGAATAGGCATATCCTCATATAATAGTGGTTTGATAGAAACTATCCTCCCTATATCTTTTAGTGTCTCCTGAAATTTCTGCAAAAGTGGTTTCTTCTTAGCTATTGGAACATTTTGTAATTTAACTAGAGTTTTAGGTTTGTAGAAATATAACCAAAAAGCTTTGGTTTAACATTGTAAAACCTTCTGTTATATATTTTTTGAGCTTTTGCTCATCTTCAAGTATAACTTCCAGGTGTGTACATACACCCTTAGTACAATGTGGTTATGCCACAATGAAATCAGTACTGTATTTTTTATAAATTGTGGCTACTATTTTGTTCATGAAAATTCTCTAAAGATTCTGGACTTCTATAATTAGAGCATTGTTGTTTTTGGTATGTATATTCTTCCTGAAAAAAAAAGTGGAGAAGGTTGCTTGGCCTCTAGTGAGTTTTGTAAACTTGCCACATTTTTGTAGCCTCTACTTTGGGTAACAATTATGATTTTCAATGCTAATATATTTTCCTGTTCTAGATCTATGCTGCTTGATTAATCTAATACTTGACTCCTGTTTCTGTAAACTTTCTGTAACCTTTCACATTAATTATCATAGAATTTTCCTTGCTGCCCTGAACTTCTAGTGAGTGGTTCTAACTTGTAAGGTTTTGTCTAAGTTGTTTAAGCTGTGAGCATTTTATTTCTATTGCCTTTGCCCAACTGCTTGCTGCTGTGTTTATGTTTGAGTTTACATTTGAGTTTGTGATTCTTTTTTCTGCGATCTTTGTTTTCTGTGCATAAGCTATTTTTTTATCTTCTCAATCACCTGTTATCAGAACATAACATAGACTCTTTGCAACAATAATATTTAAATAAAAATAATCTTAACAATAATAGTCAAATAGAAATATCTTAATCGAACAACATAGCAATATATATCAGATTAAATATAGAATAGGTGATACCTTTATTTTTTCTGGTATTTGTATATATTATTTGGCTCTTGTTTATCACACAATATTATTTGTCACAACTATTATTCATAACATATAACAAATAAAATAAAAATGTCATCTAATCTATATTTGATCTCCACTTAATATATTATAATTTAACTCACCTTGAACTTTAATCATTAGTTATTATTGTATATAGTGACTTATGAAAACCAATATGTCAGAAGAGAATTATGCCTTTTTTAAAAAACAAATTTAGCTTCTTGTATATATGATTTTCTCTGTTATAAGTTACAATATAAAAGAAAACCCTATTAGAAAGAAATGCAAAGAATAATTGATGTGATGGCTGTTTTTTGACTAAAATATAAATATAATAAAGTAGTTGGCCTTTGTCCTTATTAGTTAAACCTAATACATTTTTGTCTCTTTATCTCTAGTATAGTTTGAGTATATATAGAGATAAAATCACCAACCTCAGAGTACTCACAATAAAAAATGCTTATATTGGGCATATACTTATCCAAATAAGCATTTTGATGCATGTCAACAATAGCTACAGTTATCCACTCCATACTTGAAGCCTTTTTTAACCCATTGAACTAGACATCTCTTTCTGTCACTTTCTTGGTTGGCCTTGGTTCATTTTCAATATAATTTTTGACTTATAATGGCAGTTTAAAGGTTTTGATAGGTTGATAAAGAAGTTCACTCTCTATTGCTACTTCAAATTCTACTTTATTGTAAACTTCAATCCTAGAAACTGAGTTTACAAGATATAAAAATTTAATCAAAATAAGTGATTGAATATAGTATCATATTGTATTATTCATTACATCTATTATTTATTACTTCTTCAGACAATTTGAAGAGCCACCTATACAATATTAAATCTATTAATGTCCATAATTTGAGATTAAGTTTGTCTTATGTGACAAGGTCTTTTATTTTTTTAAGAGCTTAAAATTATTTTACTTGAAGTAGATGTTGTATTTGTAATTCCCTGGAGAGAAATTTTATTCATGATTCTCCAGAATTTCTCCAACTGCTTAATATCATTCTTTACTAAAAAAAAGTTAATTATAAGAAATATTTCAATGATTTTATATAACTATTTGATATTTAAACTAACCTTGGATGACTTTAGAAAGTCTTTGGCTTTTTTGTTATTTCTCTTTTTGGGTTGTTTTCTTTCAACCTTTTTAATACAAAGTTAAATGTATTTTGTATTTTTTCAAGAAAAATATTTTGATTAATGATCATATATAAAAAAATATTCAAGAGACCAGAGAAAATTGGGAAAAATTTTGAAGTATCTATTAACCAATGCAAAAAGTATTATTAAAGTAAAATAAAACTTTAAAATTAAATTAAATACTGGATTAAGAGAAATGTGGTTGTTTAATTTTATATATTTTAGCAAATAAACATTAATACACTATTGCAAATTACAGTATCAGTATAACAAATATATACCCTTTTTAAAAAGAATAAATATACTATATTGGTACATAATAATGTATATATGCATTGTTTTGAAACTTTAAATTTTTTAAAATTGTTTTTTAACTTAAAATAATATCCATACACATCCAAAATAACATGCCTCTTTAGATATATCATATTAAATAATTTATTAGAAATTTTCAGTCAAAGTTCATCAATAAAAACTGGGTTTTCTACTGTAACCCAAATTTGTCAAAATGATTTGAATTACCATCTTCAAAATATTGTGCAGATGTATGATATTGCACATTAATATGGTAAAAAATTTATTAATTAACAGAATCTTAGTTATATAGGTTGCAATGACGATATACAAGCATCTGGCATATTATAAAATTAAAAATGCTAGGTTGAAAGTACATCTCTGAAACTTCAAAATAGAGCCTAGAAAATTGTATTTTTGACTGGTCTAATGGCAAAAGTTCTGCTTATATTTTAACAATAGTTTTGGCATTTAGACACGCAATTTGTAAGATTTTTAAATTTTTTTAATTTTGGTTTGCTTTACTACAAAACCAGATGCAAAAACAAAATAACATGTTAAGGGCTAAAAATTATATAGAAAATCCTATAAAATTGTAGTGTTTGAGATTTAGGATTCTAACAAATTATGCAGAAAAAAAAATACTAAATAATATAAATAGAAATAATATGTAGCTATTAATGACAATGTGTATAAAAATAGCATGATTTTTTATACATATATAATAATATGCAAATAAGCCAACACAATGCAATCCAAAACAACTTAAATACTGTTCAAAGTATCCCAAATAAAAATCAACTAATGTAAATTATGAGCAAGAATTTGAATATTCTGAAAGATGTTTTTTGTATAAGCTACTGTAGTTATAAAATTACATATTTTATTCACATTATGTATATGATATGAATAAATTTATAAATAATACAGTCAACTCTCTCTAAGTGCACGTCCTCTAAATACAACTTTTCTCTAAATGCAATTAAATAGTCTGGTTCCATGTTGGGACTTATAACATAAATGCAAGTTCTTTATTCTTTAAGTGCAAGATTTTTTTTAGCCAGCATATATAAAATTATTTTTTCTAATTGCAAAATATTTTATTAACCAATTAAATTGACTTATTTAATTAAAGTTTTTTTTTTAAGTGCAAGATATTTTTTTTAACTTATAAACTTACATTTAGAAAGAATTAATTATATATTAATTTAGTTTTGTTTAAGTGCAAGTTTTCTCTAAATGCAAGATATTTTGCTGGCCCGTTGACTTGCACTTAGAGAGAGTTGACTGTACTAACTTACTATACCTACATGTAATTAAGAAAGATGGCACCAGTGTTTAAAATTACTTTGCACAAGATGCATATGCACAAGTAGTTTTTTTTTTGTACAAGAGAAGTTCTAAATGTGTATTCCCAAGTGTGCAAAATAAGAAGCTTGCTCAAAAAAAATTATAAAATTTTATTATATAAAAACTTAATCTAAATGTAAAATATGAGATAGGATAAAATGCATTGTTTAAAAGAAAAGCAAATAAATATAAAATATAAGCAAGACTAAGCTTAAAATTTGAGAAATATTTAAACATTTCAAAAAATTAACCAAATATTTCTCTTCCATAATAAATCTAAAGATTTTTCATAAATTACTAACCTTAACTTTATTAAAATACTTCATTTTCTTACTAAGTTCAGTTTTCTTTACCGACTTTTGATAGACTTAAGCTATTATCCATTTAGATAAGTAGAAATTTGATATTAAAATAGATGTTTAATATTAATCATTTAACTGATAACTACATTTCTATTTTTTTTTCTTTTTCTAAAAATGAAATTTATATTAATTTTTTTTGCAATATTGCACTCACACATTCACTGGCACAAAATAGAGTACCTTCTAAAATTGGTTAAAATATGTGAAACCCAGAATAACTAAATAAAAATCAACTCAAAAAATTAATAACAAAAATAATCAAATTTATCAAAAAAAGTAATTAAGCGTAATACACTTTATGATTATTCAAAATGCAGTTAATGATCTCCATCCACACATGATAATTCTGGTCAAAAGATGTGGATCCTAAGATATCAAAGAACCTTCAAGTAACTGGCAAAAAAAAAAAAAAATACCAAAGCAAAGGTACCTACTTTTTTTGACCTGTTATATATTTGCTCCTTTTTAAGAAATATACTGACTTTGTGATAGTATTTTTTATGTGGTGGAGTACTCCATTCATCATGAATTAGTCAAGTAGGTAAGCTTAGGTGATTTTTATTAGTGAACTTTGAGTGGTACACTGTGGCCTAAAAAACTAATATTTGCAAAAAGGATGAGTGATATTTCAAATAGTTAGTTTAGATTATAATGCCTTACAGCCCAACTTTTTTGTTATAAAAGAAGACTTATAACAAATTCCACATTCAGAATCTGTAGCCTTTTATAAAAAAAATAGAACCAGTAAAATAAAAAGCTTTTTGCCATTATATTCCAAAGTTTTGGGTTCAAGTAATCCTATTCGCGAATACTTGTAGAAAAGTTTAGGCTAAATGACGAGATGCAGCACATCACCTCTCTACAAGACACATCTTGGGCAGTGTTAAATATTTAATGTTCTCAGTGTTCTCAAGAACATTAAAAAAAATTTGAAAACATTATATTTAAAAATTATGTTCTCTTTTGAGAACCAACTAAGAACATAAAATTTATAATTTATATTCTTATATGATATATAGAAAATATATAATTTCTCTTTTTTTTTCTATTTTATTTTGTTTTTATCATTAAGAACACTAAAAAATTTATAAGAACATAATATTATAATTTATGTTCTCAAAATACAAAAAATTTTTTTCAGATCTCTAACACTGATTCTGGGTATCAGAAAGCGAAGAGCCAAGAAAAAGCTACCTTGGCTACTTACTGAGAATGCAGAGCCCACCCTTTGCCAGATGCATCCCTTGATAGGGCACAAGAAGCCACATACTGCAAGGATTAATCTTATATATGTAACCGAAACTATTTTGGCTTATTTAAAACTAGTTATGATTAGTGATAGGCAATTTGCAGTTTTTTGATAAAATAAATTAATCAGAAGATAGACGAAATTAAAAAGCAAATTAATGATAGGCTTAATAAAATAAAAGGCCCTGTTTATATAAACGAAATTATAAAGGATAAAATCAAATATTGGCTTGATGAAATATATGAATCAGAAAATATAACGAAATTAAAAAGCAAATTAATAATGGGCTTATAAAATAAATGAATCAGAAAATATAGACAAAATTAAAAGATAGGCTTAATAAAATAAAAGGCTCTGCTTATGTAAATAAAATTATAAAGGATAAAATCAAATATTGGCTTGATAGAATAAAAAATCGCATGCAGGTTATGCGCGTTACCCATTCATAGTTTTGTCAAATACTAAATCAATTATGACTGACTATGTAAATTAACGTATTTAAAAATTTTTGCCTTGAAAATATTTAGTATACTTGAATTATTCAGATTATTGAGTATTTTGCCTAGAGCACAGTAAATAATTCATTATAGGTCTTTCTTTGAGATTGTGCTATAAAGGTCGATCTTACCCCGATGAATGTGAATGCTGTGTAATACAATACTCGATTTTTCATTATTTTGAGGTATTTTTGTTATTTTGTAACTAGGTGCATGAGTTGTTTAAAGGGAGTTAGAATAGAGTATGCTATATCGTATTGTAGTGAAATTATAAATTTTTATCAATTTCATATCATAATTTATAGCAGAGCAAGTAAAGATTTGTATTAATGATGAGAAATTGGTTGGTTTATTTTGTAAACCTTATATGTAGTATTTGTAAAAAATTTTATAAACTTCATAATATGTATAACTGTATAACATATAAAAATTTAATTATTTGGCACTTGTTTATATGTTTGATTGAAAAATGTTTAAGAAATTGATCAAATAATTTATCAGCTATAGCCGGCTACTAGTCGATAGTTGATTATAGCTGACCGATAACTGACCATAGCTGACCGAACCCATCCTTAATTAAGATATCATTAATGATAAAGTATTTGGTGTTCAATGTTGGACAGTGTTTGGACCACTTAATATTACTAAAAGATGATGGACAAAAATTATACAGATGCGTAGCAGCAGTTAAAGCCAGTGTAGAAGTTATAAATATGCAATCTAACTTGACAAGCAATATTAATGTGTTAGATAAACAAATGAATTGCTATATTGAAAATACTAGCCTCAATGTTACTGACATGGATCCTTGGTGGGGTTGAGTTGAATCTGGAGAAAAAATGCAAAATTACAGCATAATAGTAAGTCAAAGAAAAAAGCTGCTTATAAAAAAACTAGAAGGTTCAACATTAATATATGCTAACTTATTTTTCTACCAAGACAACCAGTTTTCATTTTGTAAGTTGTTCAGAGCATAATTTACATGAAAACATTTCTTTAAAATTAATAAATATTTATTTTTGGTGAAGTTACATTTTTAAAATATGCAAAGATGGCAGAGCTGTAGCTTGACAAATAGAACAAAAATTTACTACTTTTCTTGTTCTATATCATCGCAGAATTTAAATTTAAGCTAATGTGTAGGTTGAAAAACATCAAAGCTGCAAAGTTCATAGTAATTTTATATGGTTTTTATTATAATTCTATATATATAAATTTTACACGTGACATATTGTGTGACTGATATGTATTTCGATATTAATGATAAATTTGTATATGATCACCCATAAATTTTGTGATTTACCAATAGTTATTATATAATATCGGTCTTAATTACAAGCGAGATTTTTTTAGAGTTGATTAATCTGCTAGTGTACATAATATTTGGATGTTTTGGTAAATTAATTGGTAATTTTTTGATTATTTTATCTGCATGTAAAAATTGCTTCTTAATTTCATTGTCATCCTCTTCTTCATCTGTATTATCTGTATCATTCTCACTATTATCATGATTTACTTCTTCATTTAAATTATTATTATTATTATCATTATCTTCATCTATATTATCATCTGAATCATCTAAATATCCCATAATATTATTCCATTCACTTATTTTATAATAAATCGTACTAGCACTAGGCCGTTTATGTGGATCCGAATCCATACATTCTCTTGCAAGTTCAATGTAGCACTCTGGGGTTCCAGGAGCAAATTCAGGCCGCAATCCATTACAAATTGCTATTGCAAGATTTTCATCAAATTGATAACCGTCAAAAGGTCTTTGCCCAGTTGACATCTCTGACATGATAACTCCAAAGCTGTAAATATCAGCGGCTTTTGTAAACCTTTTATCTGACAAAACTTCAGGTGCCACATAAGGCACAACTCCATAAATACTTTCAGAATCATTTTCATCATTCTTTTTGGATAATCCAAGATCTGAGATGTAAGACTGCAAAGTTTTGCTAATGTCGCGGCCTTGCAAGATATTTCCGCTGTGCAAATCTGCATGAATGTACCCTGCACTATGAATATCACGTAAATCACTTGAAATATATTCAAGTAGTTTTAATTTAGTCTTCCAAGTAAGTTCTTGAAATTTTGTTTCTAAAAACTTGTGAAGATTTCCACAATCAGCATATTGAAATACCATAAAGTATTTATTTTCTTTGTTTTGAGTTAATCCATATATCTTAAGTCTACTACCATACAAATTACATTTCAAGTGATTGTCAAACTTTATAGTTAATTAATTAATGAATTAGCTCATTATGTATTTAAAAAATTTCCGAGAAAATGAATTTAACTCACTTCTTTTAAAGAACCAGACAAAGTTTTAAGTGCAACGATGTTATTTAATTCACGAAGTCTCTTATAGCTATAATTACCATCGTCATTATCATCAAATTTTTCAATTTTTCGTATACCATCCAACCAGATTGCAGAATATATAGTGCCAAATCCTCCTTTACCAATTTCTTTAATATCAGACAGTCGATTAAATGGAATCCATTCAATTATATCTTCATATGCAAAGGTTCTAAGTTGGAATGCTTTCATGAAATTGTCAATATACTTATTTCCACTTGTCCACCTTGTTGCTATGTCAGGGTCACATGATAAACACCACGCTTTATATGTGTTATATCCATTACAATGCGCACATTTTCCATATTTAGATTCTCTATGCAATGATAATTAAAAATGTTTCATTTCACAATCCATAGATTTTAAACTTTATATAGAATGCAATTAATTTTATACTTACCGACTAAATTAATGTGAATGAATGGTTTGTATGTAAAATAAATAACCATTAATAAACATTCTTTATACTTACTTGCTAAAGAATTAATTTGTATGCAATGGTGAATGAGTATGATTTGTGAATGGTTTGCTACTTTTATTTCTATCCGTTAATAAATTATTCTTTATACTTACATGCTGAATAAATAATTTATAATGATGGAAATAAGTATTTATGTTCTTTTTGTAGATTTGTTTGGCTGTCTTTATTTTTATCCTTTAATAAATGTTCTTTATACTCACTCACTGAATGAAATTATTTGTTCTTGGTTATAAATTTGTTTGGTGTTTTATTTCTAAAAATTAATAAATGTTCTTTATACTCACCCACTGGATGAAATGATCAATGTGAATGAAATAATTTGTGCTTATAGTAAGTAGGTATTTATGTTCTTGATTTATGAACTTGTTTTTTTTATTTCTATCCATTAAAAATGTTCTTTATATTTATACATACCTACTAAATTAATAGAACGAAGTGATTTATACATA
Source organism: Dentiscutata erythropus (assembly GCA_910591965.1). NCBI lineage: Eukaryota > Fungi > Glomeromycota > Glomeromycetes > Diversisporales > Gigasporaceae > Dentiscutata > Dentiscutata erythropus. Next base: position 7,603 of record CAJVPY010000544.1, on the reverse strand, counting down.
ATAGTAAATAAGTATTTTATGTTCTTGATTTATGAACTCGTTTTGCTGTTTTATTCTACCATCAATAAAAGTTCTTTATACTCACAAGCTGAAAGAAATGAATAATGCAATAAAATAATTTATATATATAATAAATAAGTACTTATGCTCTTATTTGTGAACTTTTTTGCTATTTTTATTTCTATCCTTTAATAAATGTTCATTACACTCACCCACTGTATAAAATGATTAATAAAATGTTTTGTACGTAATGGTAAATAAATATTCATGTACTTGATTTATGAATTTGTTTTGCTGTCTTTTTTTTTTTTCTATTCATTAATAAAATTCTTTATACTCACTAACTAAGATGATGCGAATAAAATGATTTGTACATAACAAATTAATATTGATGGTTCATGTATAAGCATATTTTTATTTCTATCTATTAATAAATGTTCTTTATACTCACGGACTAAATTAATGTGAATAAATAAACATATATATTCTTGATTTGTGAACTTGTTTTGCTGTTTTTATTTTTAGAAATCAATATGCGTTTTTTATACTTACATGCTAAGTGTAAAAATTATTACAAATTAAGTAATTTGTACGTGATGGAAATAAGTATTTATTTTCCTAATTTTGTGAGCTTGGTTCTATTTCTATCCATTAATAAATGTTTTTTATGCTCACCGACTAAATTAATGAGGATAATAATATACGTGTAATGGTAAATAAGTTTTATATTCTTGATTTGTGAACTTTTCGCTGTTTTTGTTTTTATGATTTAATAAAATGTTCTTTATACTTACTGAATTAAATAATTATTGCGAATGAAGTGATTTCACGTAATGATAAATAAGTATTCATGTTCTTGATTGTGAACTTGTTTTGCTGTTTTTATTTCTATTCCTTATACTCACTAACTAAATTGATGTGATTGAAATGATTTGTATGTAATGGTAAATAAGTTTAATGATCTTAATTTGTAAATTTATTTTGTTGTTTTATTTCTAAAAGCTAGTAAATTTTTTTTGTACTCACTCACTGAATGAATGTGTTGTACGTAATAATAAATAAATTATGTTCTTGATTTGAGAACTTGTTTTACCATCCTTATTTATATCCATTATTCTTTATACTTACGCGCTAAATTTAACACAAGTGATTAATATTTATGAACTTAAATTCCTGATATGGATTAATTAACATTCTTTATACTTACTCCCTGATCGATAAAATTGCATGAGAATTCCCAATTTTCAAATGAACATTACAAAGTTATGATAAAATTAAAAATCAACATACTTATAAATCCATTCTTCAAATTTATCATAATTCTCTTTTACACTAAGTCCGAAATAGTAGCAAATAGCAGTTTTATAAATTCCCATCGAATTACCTCCTTTACCTGACTTCAGATAATACGTAAACGCTTTATTCTTATCGATTTCGACTCCAATTCCTAAATAATAACAATAACCAACTTTATACATTCCATTGGAATTATTCATATCTGCCGATGTTTTATAATATGTGAATGCCTTGTTTTCATCCTTTTCAACTCCAATTCCATATTCGTAACAATAACCAAGCCAGTATATTTCGTCTGCCGATTTTTGAGAAATTTCTTCTGATGATCTAATATCTTTTGCTAATCGTTCTTTTGCAAAGTCTTTCTTTGACATTTTGATATATAAATGCTCTGGAAAGTGTAAAGTTACTGCCACTACTGGTGCATATGTTGAGTATTCTGAAGATCAAATATATAGGTAGCTTAATGCAAAAAGTGAATGCGCGTTCATGCAAAAAGAACCAATCAAATTCATTAATCTACGGTTCTCATAATGTTTGCGGTCAGTGTAACAAGCCATTAATACGTATACGGTTTTTTTGCTTCGGGCTTTTACGTTTATAGATTCTGATTTCCTAGTGCTAGTATAAAAAATAATTAATGCGATGATCTTAACATAATCCAATCTTTTTTTGCCGGCGCAACACAGATCGTTTCCGTTTTAAGCTTAAAGTTGGATACGAATCTATTTTATTGATTTCACCTTCCACATTTCCTTATACCAGGAACGGAGTACGAAGTACGTAGTGTATGGTTTATAGGCAAGTTAAGTGTAGCTCTTTTAATTCCGATTGGACAACCTGTTCACATGATTTCACCTCAATTTGTATGTCTCTGCCTATTTCAGGCATTACTGGGTTAGCGTTAGACATACTAATACCAGTATTTGATGTCTGGTTAGCGATCATGGTTATGCATGATCGACAATCAATTGAAGCTATATTAATATCAATGATGCAATATAGTAGGTTCCAGAAAATGTACTCCATATTTGATAATAATGTTGTAATAAAAAATTACTTTAATTCAGTAGATGTTATTATGTCGTAGACAATTAACCAACATATATTAATGGATCTTGAGCTAATAGATCTAATTTTTTCTTCAATTTCAACTTTTGACCGTTCAAAACTTCATCTTTTAAGAATACAGGAGAGACTGATGTATAAACTTATGTCTAGATAAATTCTCATACGATAAGGAAATCCCCAATTGTATGACGAATGCCATTTATTTGATGCTTCTTCTGGTGACATTAAAGTGCTATTACTTAAAATGGAAAATAGATGCTTGAAAATGGTCGTGTTCTTTTTCTTTTTCTAAAACAGAAACGTCTAATTTAATGAAATAATGCTTGTTAGATTTATCGACCATTTGAACTGTTCCTAATCTTCGAGTGAATATGCCTTCTGGATGAGAATATTCTTTTTTAAAGATATTTATTAACTCAGCAGTAATTTCATCAATTTCTCTACTGAATTTACATAAAGGCATTGTTATACCTAATGTATATAATTCATTTTTAATACTACATATACCTAAATCAATAGGTACATTAAAAAGATCAATATAATATTTTTTGATATCATGAAGATCTACAATTAATTTTTTATTGTCTAGAATATTTATTTTATGGTCAATAAGGTGATATATCATCTTACCTGTTCAAGACATTATAATGATGAACAAAATTTATCATAGGAAACCAAACTGTTTTAACACCATCATGATATTTTGCGTAAACAGTTTCAACATCATCTAGGAAATGAAGGTCAGTAAAATAACTATATAAGTTAGATTTACTTTCTTTTCCTTGATGAGAGTGGGTAATTTGTAATCTATTTTAGGATATATACCTTCTACTATTTTCAACAGATCTTCCACTTGAAGTTCTTGTGTTTCTGGTTTTTCATATTCAGGTCTCAAAACATAGTCAACATATGATTTTATAGTTCGCTCCTCAGGTGGCAATAACAGATTATAACCAGGTATATTTTTATAGGGAATAATCTTTCCAGTCATATAATAAACTAGAAATTGTGCGAAATAATACAGTTCACACCAATAAGTTTATATGGTATTCCTTCGAATAGATCTCTTAAAACTTCTATGTTTATGTGTCAATAAACATCTTCCGGATTAATTCTGATAGCTAAAGTATAAATATGAGAGCCTCTTTCGCGCCTTCCACCATTAGGGTTTAGATAGAGTTTGGTTGTTTAGTGAGTTGATTTGGATTAGTTTAGTTTTAGTTGATATCCGTGAGGCCTATATTTTGAGATTCCGGATCGACTTTGCCCCTCACAACGTACGTACATACCTGTTATTCCGGTGACACACTGTACATAGTTAGGCATCGGCATCCCGGTCTATTGAGGAAAGGAGAACACCCTAAGTAGAAACAACCTGCACGAATATGCAAAAATAGATACATGGCATTACAGACAGAAAGTGCCGCAACTATAATTCTATAAATGTCATCAAAGGGCGTAGAAATGTAAGTTTGTTGCTTCGCTCCAAACAATTATATCATTCTCATCAATTCAGCAATTGTATAATATTTTTCAATACAGTACGTATTAACGCTAAGCCATCATTCCATATTTGGGGAATGTCAAAGCCATGTACTCACGTGCTTTATAGATTAGGGTTTGGTGTTTTTCTGCTGATCATTATAAGACCCCATATTTGGGGCGTTCTTATCTATGACCTGGGTACAATCTACAGGTATGTTATACGTATTTGGTAGTTTTTCATATGAAAAAATTTATATAAGGTATATCCCCCTCTAAAAATTGTGAAGAGTACTATAGTAGAAGACCTTTTAGTCCATGCAATGCGGAATTAAATATTCTGTAATTTTCGTTGCGAAAATTTTTATGAAAATTATACGTAAAACGATAAATATTTTATAGCTGTTAGTTAAGCTGTCGCGGGTATTAATTTTGATTTCCTGCAAATTTGAAGAATTGACTTATATAAGAAGATATTTTGACAATTGTCTATCTAGCAAAAATAGCTGAAAAGGATGAACTATGCTAAACAAGGCATGTCTTAATCTTTTTGATATTAGGAAAATGAAGAATCATGTTGAAATTATAGAGTTTTCTTATACAGTAATATTTACAGATGCTCGAACGATCTATGTTAGCGAGGTATAAGGATAATACTTTGCTAGAATTAAATAATGTTTACTAATTGGTTTTTTCATAGCTTAGTCGCAATATTACTGTCAAAGATTTACATGAAGATTTTCAATCAAATGGAACAATTAGACAAATCACAATTATTTGTAAAATTTTCGACGATACCGAAGATAGAAACAACGGGTAAGTTAATCTTGTGATTTCATGAAATTTGAGAATGTAGATGATAACACAGTATAGCTTGTATTACATATAGATATGCTTATATAGAATTCGATGAAGAATCGGAAGTCAAACGTACCTTACGTTTGAATAGAGGCGTAATAGATGAACATATAGTTAAGGTGCATTTAGGATTAAATTCCTTATTATATATATTAATTACTAATTGGTTCGTTCATAAAATAATTAAAGGTCGAAAAAAAATGGAGTGATGCTTGTACAATTTTCGTTGGCAATGTGTGCATTTAAATTTATATTCATTGTCGCAGCTGATGCTGAAAACGGCTGATGCTGAAATCTGGGGTCCCTTTTTAAATCTATAATATCTACTAAAATTCACATATACTTTTTTACCAATAAAACTACCCCCTAACCCTAACCTAACCCTATAAAAAAACCCCTAACGAAAAGGCCCAAAAAATTTTTAAAAATTTAATAATAAAATAATCGAAATTTCAGCATCAGCTGCAACATTCATTAATATTTACGTTGTTTTTTTTTTCAATAGGTTATTCATCATTAAATATTTCTATCTTTTCATCACATTGTATTAGCTTCCTGATAGTATTACCGAAGACGCATTAAGAAATCATTTTCAATCTTATGGCGTTCATCCTTATCGCGATATACACAGTGTCACGATAAAAAATGGGTATTTGAACTAATTACATTAAACTTGGGATATCAAATAAAATTATTCAATACTTTTCAATTGTACAGTAAAAAGGGAAAATATGCATTTATGCACCTTGCCGGAAGAGATTTTGTAGAACGTGCGCTACAGGCAAATGAATCACATCTTGATGGAAAACGGATTCGTGTATGATTACATTTATGTCATGCTGTCATGTATTTGTTTTAGTATTTGGTGTTCCGCACGGTCCGGTTCGGACCAGTCTTTAAACAAACCCGAACTCGAGCCGAAAAATCGATTTAATCCCTGAGCGATTCTCGATCCGGATCATACTTAGATTCGATCTGAATTTTTGTTTCGGATCTTAAAAAATATCCTTTTAATCCGATCCTTGCGGAACACTGGATGTAATTAAGCTTAATCCATTGTTCAAATAACGCCAATGGGCAAAATTGCTCTTTTTTAAACGTTTCAAGGTCTCTAAAAAGGCTCAAAACGATGATTCAGTACTTATTCGCAATGTATGTATCTTCTCTTATTAGTACTTTTGTTTCTCAACATTATGCTCATAAACTTCAATTTATTATAGATTAATATAACTACTTCTCCCAATGATATACTTCATCATTTTAAGAACTGTAGAAAACAAATAAACCGAATTCTGATCCGTGATGGTCGTAACAGGTATTACATTAAATATAAATACATTTTTTGATGCGCGAAGATTGTAATAAATTAATATTGCATTATAATGTAGACATGCAATCATAAGTTTTGCCCATTCTTCTTTGATTAAAAAAGCGTTGCAAAAAAACCACACTATGTTAAAAGGATCTCCAATCAAGGTATAGTAAATATTATTAAAATAGTATAAAATAGTATAACATTTAAATTTGCCAATTTCATTTTTGAAATTTGAAGGTTTCCAGACGGCTTTAACGTATCTAAATTAACTATTATCAACAATAAGTTTTATTTATTTTTATTTTCTTTTAAATAAAACTTGATTGAAACCGTATCCGAATGATTAATCAGTTCTTTTAATCATCACGATAATATACTTCATTTACATATCAGGTAGAGAGTAACAATCATAATCCATACTTCAGATAGGCGTTCCCAAATGAATATAGCATATCGATTTGCAAGTTTTTGTACTGCAATATTCTTATAATGCAGCATTATTGTTATATTTCTGTGGTTTTAAATCATTTTAGGCGTAGATATATTTTAAGTATTTTAATAATCAAAATATATTGAAACATCGAAGCTGAACCTTTTTTTTTTTTTTTTTTGTAAGAAAGATCGAATATTCTTGTAGTTTTGATTATAAGATACCATGGTTTTTTTAGTGATGTAGATTAGAAATACTATCACTTGTTTTTAATAAAATAATTTGAAATCTCGATTTATATTGATTAATAAGTGATTTTATTGAAGATTTAAGAAGAGTAATCAGCACAACATCACATGACTATTATTCGGCCTAAGTTAGTATTAGATTTGGGCATAGTTTGAGCCAGTCTATTTAATTTTGGTAAACAAATAACGTCGAAAATTCTGCAGATCACGTGCTGTATATCGTGCTCCGAATCGGTTCGGTTCGGGTTCGGGTTAGAAATTTCCGACCCGAAAATTATATAATTTAGAAATGCGCGAAATTAGCATTTTTGTGTTTTTTTTGGTTCTAATAGCAAGAGCGTATGTATTTTTAAATAATATTTTAAATAAAACATCAAAAGGCAGCCAAGTATGCACCATCAAACGATCACACAAAATTGTCACTCGATTTTGATTGGTTAACGGCTGCAGATCTGCAAATTTTGGCCCACATAACATAATTGTTTACTAATTTCCGGCAGTTATTAACTTTTGATTTATTCATTACAAAATAGAAATTTTTTTGGAAAATAATCCCGCATTATGGTAAAATTGACCTAGGAACAATTTTCATTTAATAGGCTCTGTGGTTGCATTAGTAGAACTTTGAGTAATTCCGGCCAAATTTTTTGATCATCGCTCATCTGCCGTGAAATTTTGTTGCGGTAGCTAGGGTTATTAAGAGGTATAAGGTTAAAATCATATTTTTTAAAAAACTGTCGAAATTTCGACTATTATATGAAACCACATTCTGCGCTCTAATATAAAAGATTATGATTTCTGGCCTAACTTAGCGCATATTTTTTACTTTAAAATATTACATGTACACTGGCGATCATAAATAATGCATCAAAAAAAAAAAATTCGTTAGATCGAGTTTTCTCG
>CAJVPY010000543.1:0-26037 GCA_910591965.1 Dentiscutata erythropus | reverse complement strand
TGCTTGGGGTCCAGGGGTCTTAGAGTGAGCTGGGTCTGGTTGGATTTGTTTGTTTTGTTCTGAGTGTAGGAATATTTTCATTTTGTCTGGGGCATTGGTGTCGGGACCCGACCAATCTGAGTTTGTTGTGTTGTTAGTGTGAATTAATAATGTCATATTGGTGTCATGTGCCTTCAAGTGATTTACAGACAGGGGTGAGCTAGATTGCCCACTTTTTGGTTTATTGTATAAGCATGTTGGTAATAGTGTTGACGACCTTTGGAGTTAGTGGAGTTTTTGCTAGGTGTAATAGAAGTAATCTGTGGTGTGGGTTGAGAAAATAATTCAGAAGGTGCTTCTGGGTCTGTATCAGTTTCGTTTGTTAATGCAGTGCCAAATAACTTTTCTGAGAATGATTGAAAGTATGTTTTTTGTTGTGACATGTTGTTAGAAAGCTCCAAAGGAGCTAAGACTTGAGGAACTTGTGTTTCTTGGGTACTATAGATTCTCTCTATCTTGCCGATTGTAATTACTTATTGTGTTCCAGAGTAACTTGCTTGCCCAAAGAGCTTGTTATATGAATTACTATAATACTAAAAACTTGCAAAAATTTTGTTTACTTTTTACTATTGTCAATGATTTTCAGAGGTGAACCGGAAAGAGTTTTTTTTTAGCAGATTAACTTTTTAAACAAAATTAACCCTTTAACTTCATATCTCGATGAATTTTGAGGTTATCTTGATGAATTAATATTCAAAGAAACTCTAGATCTTAAGCTTTCTTCAGAATATTAATTAATCAAAATAACTCAAAATTCATCGAAATAAAAAAGGTAAAAGTTAAAGGAATAATTTTTTCTAAATGTCAATCTACTTGATTTCTATTAACGGCAGCCCATATATACAGTTGCTGTCCAAACTATTTTGAATGGCCCAAACCATGTGGTTTAAAAAAAAAAACTGGGTTAAGACCAAGATAAAACTATATACTGTATATATGATGCTAATCATTATTTGTTTGGGCCATTCCAAACAACTATACAATGTATGAGTGTTACTAAAAGAAAACCTAACAATTTAAATATAGTCAGACCTCTCTATAATCTACTTGGGATACAAAAATGTGTGATTGTAAAGAATTATGACAGTTATAGAGGTCAATTTATTATATTTTAATAGCAGTTTGTTTTTTAAAATATGTACTTATAAAGAAAATGTGCTTATATAGGAGGTGACTATAGAGAGATCTAACTAGTGTTTGTAGTTGATTTCGCATTAGTTAATAAAATTGACTTAGCTGACTTAGTTAGCTGATTTTTCTGAAAAATCGGCTTAGCTGACTACAATAGGTGTTGCAAATTATAATGAAATCAGATTAAAATAAAACTGAGAACCTTTCTTATCCATCTTTAAAGTTTATAAAATCTACTTATACTCTTTTATTAATAAAATTAACTATAAACCCTAACACTAACACTAACCCTAACCCTAAAAAATGTCTCCAAAAAATTTTAAATTTTTCTAAAAAAATAAAAAAACTTTATTTTAATTTGATTTCATTTTAATTTGCCACAATAGGTTATATATATATTACTAGAATCTGAAAATTTTTAAGAAAAGAAAATCAACAAACATAAAATAAGAGCTAGGTCTAATTCATGATAAATTTACTATTTTTGGAGGTCTTGTATGCATATTTATTGTAGTAAATAAAGTACTACTTTAAAATTGTTTAATATTGCCAAAGTAGTAAAGAATATTTAAATTAAGTTCAATCTCAAATAGTATAGATTACATTAAGCTACTTACTAATTCAAATGTCTCTTCTGATCATAGCTAATATGTGAACTAAAAATAAATAGGTTTAATAATTGAAATAAAATAATCACTTCAAAGTAAATATATTATTAACAACATTACTTGTTTGTTGGCTTGTTAAATATAAAAAGAGCAAGTTAATAGAAATGTGACAAATCTATTAGATAAATTTGTCTCTTTTCTATTGATATAATAATTAAAAGTTAGAATTTTGTTTAGATATAGTTTGGATATAGTTCAGAATTTGGCAGAAATTTGTATAACAAATCCAATTATCTCAAAATTGTAATTTACTTAATTTGTTTCTTTTCTACTAACTCCTCTTTATATATATATATATTGGCATTATTATATATCAATCATTTAAGTATTACATCAGAAAAATTAAATAAGTGTAAATTTGCAAAAATTTGTATTTTTACAAATTTTTGCAAAATTTTATAAATTTGAAGTTTAATACAGCAATAGCATTTAATTTTTGCAGTTATAGCTACCAGATTTGAAGTTTTGCACAGATTTTTATTTTATTTATTATTTAATTTTTTTGCAAATTTGTACAGAACTGCACTAAAAAAAATTTTCTAACGTAAATAAAGGTTAAGTGTAGATGCTATATCCTTATACTTAAAAAAAATATATTATTATCAAATATTATATATATCTTTATATTATTAAAAATTTATTGTAATATTTACTAACCAAATAAAAAAATAATCTAAAGAGTATTAGTTAGTAGTAAATAAACATGAATTACTTTTTTAATTTACTAATTAATAGATTATCTTTATATTTATCTACTAAATTAAGATAAATAACAGTATACAATATTAATATAGTATACAACACTTATACAGCATACAGCAATTATATAGCAGATAATACTCCTATTTATATAGCAAATATGCTGTATTACTATGATATTTTTGTTGGGGTAGTTATTTTCAAAATTTTAAATATTTGTATCTCTAATTAAAACCCAATAGAGCTCTAGGTATATTTATTTAGAAGTTTTTAGATATTATAAGAATCTGAAATTACCACTATGGAAATATTTAGAAATAATATTATACAAGAAGTAGAAGTTATACAAAAATAATAATTTTTTAATAAAGTAAAGTAGTGCTTCTGGTCTGGTTTGGGTTTAGTCTGATTTTCAGACTGGACTTAAACTTTTATATTTAGACTTTTTAGTCAAGTCTGAGTTTGGTCCAGGTCTGGTTCGAAGTCTGCAAACTAGTCTAAGTCTAAATATATTTATATGCACTAAACAAGTTAGTGGTTGGACCTGGGTATGCATCACCTGAGTTACCTGTGGGCAGGTTAGATATTGATAATGTTGGTGGTAAAATTATTGAATTATGGCACAGAACCTAATTGCTGTAAATATTATGTGCCATAATGCCGTAATATCACAATGCCTTAATGCCATAATATCATAATACTATAGTATCTTTGAGTGTAATAATGTGATACCATAATAATATAACATTATAATAATATAAAATTAATAGTTATGTAACACAATCACACCAAACCAGAATATAAAGCACTAAAAACTAGAAACTTAATTAGTGATCTTTATATACATAGAGGTCCTATCCATTAACTGTTTATCTATTTATTTATTGAATATCTGATTTTTATAGATAAACAGTTAAAATAGATTAATAGATAGATATCTGGTCATTCAATAGATTATCTAAATTGTCTATGCAAGAAATGCAATATTATGTAAGGCATTATTTGAAAACCCCTTGTATATTTTTATACACCCTTGCATAATCCTACATAATTATGCATAAAATATGCACAATTATGCACAATTATGCAAGGGGTACATAAAAATATGCAAGGGGGTTTCTAAATATATTTATCTGTTTAGATATCTGTTTGGATATCTGTTAGATATCTGTTACAGATATATTAGATAATCTGGATAAATTTTTTGGATATCTAATATAATCAGATAGATATCTGGATCTAATAACGCAGATAAATAGATGGCAGATTTATCCGGATAGGACCTCTATATATACATCATTATAATTTTATAACTTTAGATACTGGACTTCTTTTGAGTTTTAATTAATAATAAATAATTACTAAAATTATTAACTAGTAATAATTTGATTTAATTTGATTATTGCTAATAATCCCTGTGTGATTACATTAGAAAGTCGCATATTACAGTATATATAAAATTATACCTTAAAGTCTGATAAATTTAATGAAATAGAGAATGATACTGTACTGCACATTATCAAGTAGTTTCTAGTTAATAACTCGGCTAATTGATTAATAATTAATAATTATTATCGTGCAAACTCTTATGATCATAGATTTTTTCTTTTTGTTATTTTTTGTATGCTATTACGTAAGCATTTCTCTTGGCGTCACTAATTTATTACTGTATTAATCAGTATACTTTAAGAAAGTAGTGAATCTTTATTAGGTCTTTCAAAATTAACATATTTTTAAGAAATAAAGATCAAATTTGGGATTACGAATACGTACGTATCAAATTAAACAGTATACATATTTGGCAATTCATGTTATATAGTTTAAAAAGTAATTAACAATAAATGTGATTAACCCTTTATGCTTATTATACTGCAACTTAATTTCACATTAATTTAATCAAGTTAACTTGATGTTATTTATTAAACTAGTTCCGCTCACTTTACTGATGCTCCTTTTGAGACACAAGACTTCGCAAAAAATTTATTTAACAGACATTTAAATCACTGACGATTAATTATCGACATGTCTATTTTACCGGTACATTTATTTCACCAACACTTAATTCACTGACCAACAAGTTTAGTTAGTTTAAAGAAAAGGAACTTAATTATATGGTTAAACACTCATCTTAAGTTAGAGTTGGTGTTATAGTTTAAAATTAAATTACTACCAGATTTTTGATAATATATTTGAATGCTTTGTATTCATTCTTTTTAACACCAATTTCTTTAAATTAATAACCAATCTTAATTATTCATCAACCATAACTGAAATAACATAACGTGCTTTACTGTTACCAATTTAATCATGAAACATTGTAGATCTGCAGCTTGAGCATTTACGCCAATCGTTAATTGCTTTCATATTACATAGTAAAAATATAGAACAATTTAGGATAAGAAATAACCTTGACTGAACAGTAAAAAAAAATTTTAGATTCTTCGCTATGAACTTGATTACTTATTCACAAAACCAGTAAATTTACTGTGTGTTATCTTAATTCTAAAAATTACTTTGAACAATAAACACTAGCGGAATGTTATCCTATGTTATTCCGTGCTATTTGCAGCATTACGGCATTGCAACATTACGGCGCAAAGTAATTATGACAAATAATACAGCACATGCTGTAACCGTATTACAGCTGTTTTCATAAATTTTGGGACATCTGGTGAAAAATTGACCGAATGATATTGGGCCGCTTCGATAAGTTTTGATTCAGCAGTGATTTGGGCATGATAGTATATATATATTTCAATATAGCGATAATATTCTGAACTACAATGTCAACACATTTAAAATTAAAAATTTTCGCTTGAATGCATGTCCAGTATATATGTTTGATGTGTTTGGCATGAAAATTTATGACGATGATACCAACAGATCTTAATACAAAATATAAAAAAGGTTCCGAATAATCATAATAAATATAATACATAAGCAGACGTTATTAAAAAAAAAAAAAAGTCTGAACAAATTTATTGACGACTAGGAAATTCCAAACAGACAAGATTTTATTAATAATTATCGCAGCTGCAATGAGAATTATAATCAACAAAATTAAAGCAAAAATTTATGTGTTATTTTATTTAAAAGATTTAATTTAGATTATAACGATTGTTATAAAAATACTGTGGAACGAATCAGATGAAATTATTGAAACGGTTGATCTAACAACTAAGGAGCCTTAATCTATAGTAAACATTTTAAAAATTTCTAACTCGTCACTACTGAAATATCCAACTTATCTGAAGTAATAGCAACTAAATTTATATAGCATCCAACTTATCTGAAGCAATAATGAATATACTTTGAAAATGTCAAAATCATAAACTTAACGAATCGGCCAAACATTCGGTCAATTTTTTACCAGATGTCCCAAAATTTATGAAAACAGCTGTAATTTGCCAAATTAATTCTATCTCCAACACTAGGTTTACCCGCCAGGTTACCCGGGTAATGTTTTTTTGGACGAGTCCAATTGCAAACATGTCCGGTCCGGTCTGGTATGTTTTTTGCATCATGTGAGCAGGTTTGTGAGCTAAGCCACAAAAGACATACCGGACATGTTTGCAAACTTCAGACTAATTTGTTTAGCACCAATATATATATATATATTCGGACTCGAGCTAGTTTGCAAACTTCGAACCAGACCCGGACCGGACTCATAATTAAGTCTGAAGTTCGAAACTAGAGTCTGAGTCTGGTTCGATCCCGGGCCGGACCGGACCGGACCTAGGAGCACTTAGCTTATAGCTAAAAAAATAAGTAAACCATTAAAATATTTTTAATAAAATATATGTAATAGTTATTTCCTGGGCAGTTGGGTATAAGCGGGACTTTCAGCCCCGCTTATCACATAGTGCCCAGGACATAACTGATTTATGCCCTGCGATCTTGATATAGTGACCAGGGTATAAAATGCTATATTATTTAAAATAAATATATACTGTACAGTATTACTTATTTAATTAATAAAACCAATAAGATTATTAAAAGTAAACAAGTTGATGCTATGATTGATTTAATAGGCTAAATTATTATATAATTACTTGACTATACTGTATTAGAAATGACAGGTTATCTGTTTTTGATAGAATCGATTTTGGAGTCAACAGTATCTAAAAAAATTGTAAAGGTTTTATAAACAACGATAGTTAAATTGGTTAACAAAAAATTGATTTTAAATAATAATGATGTATTTAACTATGTAACTTTATAATAACTTCTAATGCATTTATTTTGAACTTCTAAATGGCAATTTATTTTGTCAATTGACATGTGGCACTGGGTGTGCGATGCACTATCAGTTATGTAAATTAATTAGCAATTATATTTTTCCGTAATGAGATATAATGGTGTCATCCGTTTTGTATGATGTCATGACAGTGATTTAACGACGTATAATCGCTACTTTCAGCGAAAAACAAGTTTCCGAAAACGCTTGTTATTCACAGATTAAGTAGTGATTATAGAACAATTATTAAAGTATCATATGGGCGGATTGTGCTCATTTTGTGATATCAAAAATGATCACAATAAAATAAGTGTTATAATAATGATAATATTAATTTCAGCTTATTTAGTCATATATAAAATAATAAGATACATAATCACAATTAGACTATCTTATTGCAGGTTGATCTTATTTAGATATCACAAAATGAGCACAATCCGCCCATTGGTTTTACGGTATATTATAAATAAATAAATTGTGAGGGTCCAACATGAGGTTGGTTCTAACGTGAGGTCAATTAGTATTTAAAGTCCGCCGATGATTAGTAATTATAAAAAATACTAATTAACCTCACGTTGGAACTAACCTCATGTTAGTCCCTCCCAATTTTAATTCTTCGCAAAATACTTAGATAGATGTACAGCTTTAATGGAACTCTAGATTAGTGACTTGAATCTGTTAACCGGCCCGAACCGAGGGTAACCGGTTGAGGAAATTCTTAATCGGCTGATCCGGTACAACCGATTGGCGAGATTGATATAGTATGAAAATGACAAAATGATGTAAGGAGAGAGTAAAGGATTCGAAAAGTTCCGAAAATATAAAATGAACATAAAAGACGAGAAGGTTGAGACAAAAATTAGAGTAAAGCTCCAAGAATTTCCGAAGGTATTAATCTTAATCGGTTGGCAACCGGTTGAATGAAATAATTCGATTCGGTTAATCGATTAAGGAAATTTTTCTCACTAATTACTGTACATCTTTAAAGCTGTAATAAAGAATTTTAAATTGCCATTTTGATCTTTTTAATATATAAATTAAAAAAAAAGATACTATATAGCCTCATTTATAGAGATATTATTGGTTTTTACAAAAATTTAAATGAATCTTATTGAACTGCATATATAAGTAAAAACCATATAATTTGATTTACATAGCAAGTCATATACAGTATGATCATCGACTACACTACGTAACAACGATCAAAAGACCTTTTATTAATTAACGTTAAGAATAGTAAATTATTGCAATATATAGAGTTTAGATATTTATTAAGTAAATTAAATTTTCACATATTAGAAAAGTTGTTCGAAATGATAAATTACATATATACAGTACAGTACCTAAAATTTGGATGAAATGCTCATATTAAAATTTTTTACAAGTAGTCCTTTGAATTTATAATATAATCATATTCTATCTGCATAGGCAAATATCGATTTGTTGAAAATTTTTTGGCTTTTAAGATAAAGAAGAGTTATAAAATAATATTAGACAATAGAATAAAATAATTTTGGCATATTTGTTTCACAGAAATGAGTAATAATTTAATTTTAATTCTGAATGTACACTTATGAAAAATGATGATTTCTCAACTACATGTAAATTATATTTTACATAATTAAAAGATGTCAAAAGTCCAAGTTTCCGATCCAAAACTTTGGAATCCATTTTTACATGAATTGTCAAGACGGGTTCACCAATCAATATTCATATGGTCTATCTTTAACTTTGTCAATGAATCGATTGTCAGTGAAATGAGCCAAGTAAAGAATGTGGAGAATGAGCTCATCAATTTTGAGTAGCATTATATACACCAAAAATAATCTATCTCCATGAGACTTTATTTAAGGCACGAGGAAATGATTATCAATATGATTTAAATCTAATCCAAATATGTTGATACCTCCGGAGAATCTTTGAATCAATGTTGATGACAATAAAATGTTTGTTGCGGCAACTTAAGTTGCTATCTCACTTTTATCCTTGGATGAAAATTTTCATGAAATCCGGCAACAATAATTAAACTCATTTATCTATAATTTTCATACCAAATAGTCTCATTCCACTGAAACTTCGTTATATTCTAGTCTTGTTTTCTGAAGAAATTCTGATTCAATTAACATTTCCTTCTTTTTGATTCATATTAAAATAATATTAATAAATTAATAAATAGATACAATGGAAGATAACAAGGGTTTTGATGATATTGAATATGATGATAAAAAAACTGTGGATGAGTACTTGGATGAATATTTGGATGATGAAAGTGAAGAATCAAATGAGCATCATGTAAAGACGGTTGTCCTCCCAAAAGCAACGACTCAACATTATATAGAAAAAGCCAAACAATCCTTAAATGATTTGAAAATCGTAGTCAGAGAACTTGGTTGGAAAAAGATAATTAAACACAAAAATATTATTGTTTACAGTAAACTAGGAACCTCAAGAAATACCAAACTTCCGATATTTATGGGTCAATGTGAAATTAAAGGTTTTAATCCGTTATCAATTTTTACCGTTATCGGAAGTAGGAGGCTCTGGGATGACTGGTGCAGATTATTTATTTCGTCTCATTTCTTTGAGTAGTCAATAACAATAACAATAACAAATAACAAATAAAATAATAAAAATATTTATAGGTTTGAGGATGGAAGCGTAATTGAAAATTTGGACGATACAACGAGCTTAACATATATGATTATGCAAGGAATTTCTGGGTCAAGGTAAATCATATATCAAAAGACTGCATGCGAAATAAAAATATATATGTAATAATTTATTATTCTGAAATATATATATATATACAAAAAAAAAAAAAAAAAAACAGGGCTCGAGATTTATCTTTGTTAGAAAAAGTTGAATGGAATTCGAATGGAACAATCTATTTTGTATCTACATCAATTAATACAGAAAAAATACCATTTGTAAATGGCAAAATTCGTTCATTTCTCAGTCTCAGTGGCTGGATTCTTGAACCTATTTCAAATAATCCACCTCGTACAAGAGTGACATATGTTGTTCAAATTCATGTTAAAGGATGGGTTCCTACGGTAGTCGCGAAAAAGTATTTATCAAGACGTCCTCTTGTCATTAATAAAATTAATAATTATCTGCAAAGGCACGGTGCACCCGAATTATCACTTCCTCCAACGCCGTCAGCTTCTGCTCATACATCGTTATTTCTAGATAGGAATGAACTAAACTTTAATGATAATTTGTCAGTTGATTTAAATACTCCGGTAGTTCCAGTTGACCAACCAAATGAACCAGAAGGTAATCATGAAGAAAATTCTAAACTCATATCTAAGGATCATGATCAGTCATCTCTTCCCTCATCATCTGAGCATACTCCTGAACATGGATTCAAAGACTTTACTATTCCTTTGTCACACCTCCCTATTTTATTGTCCGAAAATAATCCTAAGTTGTCTCAAGAACCTAAATCGGATCCACCTGTATTAGAAATGCCGACTGTAAAAAAAGTGAAATTACATCCTCATCACGATACCGCGTTGGAGGCTATCAGGTTGCTTAAATCATTGGCAAGAGACCAAAGTAGTTGGGAATTGTATTCAGAAAGCAAGGGAGTCAAGGTTTACCTAAAGGATGCTCCTGGCAAATCTGTACCATGTATGCGTGGGGATATTACTATCTACGGTGATTTTCTTCCAGAAGACATTTGTTCATATACCACCTCTTTAGACGCGAGAAAATTGTGTAGGTTATTTACAAGTCATTGTTTTAAAATTTTGGTATAATCTTGTATTTTATTGACATCGATACACGATACAGGGGATGATCGATACGAAGAAGGTTCTACAATTGAACGATATAGCCTTACCAATGTGATGACTAGATCAGCTATGAAAGGTACCTTCCCCATCAGGTAAACATAAACCCCTCCTAAAATGCACCTTATATATCCAGTTTGAAGAGTGCATTTAGAAGGTTCTCTGTAATATATGTACTATATATTCCCCTGTTTCAGTTGCTAAATATATAAATATAAATTACGGATACATTGCATTCTTAACAGAAAAATGTATTACAGGGAAATGTAACTAAATAATTTTAATTTCTTTTTAGTGGTCGTGATTTTGCGATGATTTGTACGATTGAACGTGATCCGGATGGTACGATCTGGTGTGTCGCTAAATCGATTGTTGATTCCAAAATTCCCGAAAACAAAAAATATATTCGGGCAGAGTTAAATCTCGCTGGATGGGAATTACGACCTATCTATGATAGTGCTGGTAACAGAACCGCAGTTGATCTTAAATATATTGTTGACATTGATATTAAACTTGACTCAGTTCCATCGAGAATCCTGAAGTCAATTTCAATGCAGACGCCAATGTGCGTTGTTAAGATTGATGAGTTATTGAAAAATATTGGATTTCCACCGTATATTCGACATACAACTGGAGAAATAATACACGAGGAGTTTAATACAGACAACTTTCAGTATGATTTAATATTGACAAATAATGGTGAAGAAAAAGGAATTACGGAACTTCGAACATCAAATAAAATGTATCCTAATGGTTTTAACATTTCTATTCGACCGACGGATGTTATGGTTGACTTGCATCCAAATGATAATGGTGTTTTCTGTATCACCGTTCCGGCCGGTATTAATGCAAAAGAATTATCTATATTAATAACTAAGAACTCATCTAGAGATGGTCAAATTACATACAATGGATCCAAATTATTGAGGCCAATATATAAGAATGAAAATAGAGACAATAAGCTTAGCACTGCATCAATAAGCAAGGTAAACACGCTAATACTTTCATAACCGATAAACCATAGATACTCATAAAAACTTTTCATTCCTACAATAGATTGATGTACAATCAAAAAGAACACGAGAAGTACCTCAAATGCACCAAGATCAACAAATAAGCAAAGTAAATATCTATTATTATTATTATTACTATTATTTTATTTTTTTTTTTGTCATCGACAAGCCATAAATTTTATAAAACTTCTCATCTCTTAAAGCAGGCTAGCATACAACCAAGTACCTCCAAGAAAATATCCCTTCCAACCGAGATTAATAATATCGAAATTAATCATAATAAGAACAGTGATAATGTAGAACATAAAGAATCATCGAAAATGTATAAACAAAGGAGTGACTTAATTGTTTTGTCAGAACAAATCAAATTTGATTACAAACAACTTGGTATAATGTTTGCTTCTATGCTATTAGCGTATCAAGCTGGTAAACTTAGTGGATGTTAACATTAATTATTCAAACTGTTGATACTAAATAATGGTTTAAATTACTACATAGATAGACGTATTTCCAATTTTTATCTTAATATTTTTATTTTTTTCATCATAATTTATCTTCCATTGAGTGTCGAAGATCGAATTTTTAACGTTAATCATTATTAATTATTAATTATGTTTAGAGGTTCAAAATTTACATTATTTTTTATATATAATAATACAAATATATTATGAATTTAAATTTAATCAATGTAACTCTTTAGCTTTGTTGGAATTTGCATTATTAAATTATAAATAGAAATATTCTTAAATTCAACCTATAGAACTTTTAGCTTTGTTGCCACAGAATCGAATGCAATAAACTTTGCATATACAAGACATTTATTGGTGTATTTTCTGTGGGAGGTACTTTAAATTTCTATTATTTGACAAATTACGCATAATGAAGTTACATGTGATAAGAATAAGTTTCTATTGTGAATTTGATAGGTCATTATTTGGGAAATATTATGCATAACAAACAAAAAATAAATAAATTACATGCCCTTATATAGCACCAATTATTGTCGTGTAAGGTGTGAGACCCCGCAACTTTCACAATCATCATACTTTTATATAGCAAGAATATATGATATGCCTCTCACTTTTTTTTTTTTTTTTTTTTTTCTTCAATCAACGAGACGACTTATCCGACCGTGCATATGTCATCATATTTATTCATTCATTTATTTACACGCATATAACGCAAAAACGAGATGGAATATTTGACGTTTTGCGATGTATGTAAAGTTACTCCCATAGATACAGATAGACTATCACTATCATCAGAACCGAGAAGTAGATTTTGTTCAGAAAATTGTAGAAAAGAAGCTTATGTTCTTGGTTTAGTTGATAGAGAAAGATGTCGTCACTGTGGGATTTCACCAAGGTTAATCCTTTCAAATGGTAGGAAAGTTGATTACTGCGGAATGGCTTGTAGAAAAGAGGCTGAAAAACTGAAAAGTAGTGGAAATTCTAAATCATACAACTACTCTGGTAGTAATAAACGCTCTTCAGTAAATCTAATGTTGACGCCGGATAAACCTGTTTATCAACCTAAATCCAAACCAACCACTTTAATTCAGAATAATGGCCTTAACATTAAGGCTAGTAAAAGTTATGATAGTTTATTATCGTCATCAGCCCCTTCACGTCCTAATCCAAAACGTAGCTCCACGATTCCATCAGATAGTTGGCTTAATTCAAGGACTTTAACTACTAATAATATTAATAATAATCTTTCATCAGGTCCACCAACCCCAACAAAAAAAAATTCGTCAAATAGTTCATCTTCACTTTTGACTGCACCACCGCATCATAATTTTCAACCACGTTCGTTTCATAATAGTCTTTCATTACGTTCTCCAACGAAAAGACGTTCGATTAATGATGTTGATCCTTTGTTTTCAGTTAAACCACCATCTCCAAGATCCAATAGTTCATCCAATAGTTCAAATAGTAATCTCTCTTCACGTTCACCAACTCCAATAAAAAGACGTTCGATCAATGATATTGATCCTTTAATTTCAATCACACCACCATCACAAAATTCGAACAATAATTTTTCCCCACATTTACCAACTCTAACAAAAAGACGGTCAACAAATGCAATCGAACCTCTTATTTCAATTTCATCACCATCTCAAAACTCATATAATCAATTAAATAATTCATCGTCTTTTATAAATCCTCCACCACCTTCTCATTCTCGTCGACCTAGACCTACTTCTCACGTTCCTACAATTAATAGGAATGGGCATACAGTTCCATTGATCAGTTTGATACCACCATCTTATAGTACAACACATACTAATTATAATAATTACATTACAAAGAAAGTCTGATATTGGAATTCACTCATCAAATATTGAAATGCACAGGTTTTGGTATAAGATTTAACTAATGACTAATTAATGATCAGAGTCAACATTTATTTCTCTACATATTTTATTGTGCGTAGATCTAGTCAGTATGTACTGATAACAAGTGTGATTCGTAATTAATTTAGTTTATAAAAAAAAGCAAAAAAAAAAAAAAAAACGAAGTTATTTTATTTAATACGAATTATACATTATATAAAGAATAACTTTTTTTTCTTTCTAATTTTATCCCACCTAATAATTTTATAAAAAGAACCTTTAATTTTTGCAATTATCAATGGATTTGATATTTTTTTTAAAAAAAAAAAAACAAAAAAAAAAGAAAAAAAAAGGCGACAAAATTTGTAATTTGGTCGATATAGTCGATATTAGCTTAGGCTTAAATAAAGGCTAAATTTAATAATTATAATTAATCATGATCAATTGTCGTGTTCAAGAGAATGTCTAGTCAAAATATATACTATATGGGCTGCCGTCAATAGAAATCAGCAGATTAACATTTTAAAAAAGGCAATCCCTTAACTTTCACAACCTATATCTCGAGGCTATTTCGATAAATTAATATTCAAAAGAAAGCTTAAGATTTAGACGTTCTTTTGAATATTAATTTATCAAGATAACCTCAAAATTCATCGAGATATAAGTTGTGAAAGTTAAGGGATTAACTTTTTTTAAAATGTTAATCTGCTTGATTTCTATTGACGGCAGCCCATATTTCCAAATACAGTTTGCTCTCTGTAAATGATAGGAGAACCCGATAGTTAACTGGTATGGATTCATTCGTCTGTGGAATAAGTGGTTCAGAGTATTGAAAATTCGACTCCTGATATATATCAGAATTACCGTACCATTTCGAAAATAAGCACTATGTCAATTTTGGTCTGCATCGCATGCAAAAAAAAGGTGCTTAATTTCAGAATCCTCGAAACTAGTCTTAAATTCAGTACTCTTTTCTATAATCTGCATTAACTTTGAATCCTAGCTTCAATCTTAGCATACTTTTTCTAAGTTAATTGTAAGTTTAGAATTTAATTCTCTTAAAGAAGCAATTATAGTTTGTGAATCTGCCATTACTTTATATAAAATGATTTCAATTTTTAGTTCTGAAGAAATGCCCAAAGGTTAAAAATTCTTGATTATATGCAAGTTAATATATGGGCTAGGTACTGAGAAAAGGGATGAAATTGACAATTTTTTTCAAGATTTTTTTTTTACATAAATCAATTTAGAATAAGATTAGGATCATTTTTTACTTAAGACACAAAAGTAATTGTATTTGGTAAAGTTTGCAATATAGCTTCATGATTTATTATAAGATTTACTGATTTTCTGAAGAATTTTTTTGTTAATTTTGTTCCTTTTCTCAGCACTTAGCCCATATATTGATAAATAAATTCATATAATTTATACACAACATCAAGCTATCAGGCCAACTTTATTAATATTTTTTTTTTTTGGTGATTATGTTATAACTTTATTTTTGATATAGATTTTACATTTTCAACAAAATGTAATTTTTATTTATAGCTATGCTATTTTTAAAACTAAAGTATGGCTTACCCGGTTGCCTATTGATATCTATGTGTAATCTGCCAAAGTAGAATCAGCTTTTCTACTTTTTTTTATCTATCTCAGATAATAAATTCACAGTTCATTAGCCAGAATCTATGGCTTGTCATGATCTATTTTAGTTTTTATTTTACCTGAATCATTTACTAGTCTATATCTAGTTATTAACTTCCTCTATTACTATGTCTAATCTTTCTTTAAAATTGTTCTACCAGTTTGATTTATTTTCTTTTTTCTTGTTTTTTTGTATTTATCAAGAGTGGTTTTTCTTGTTCTTTTCTACATTTTCTTTTTGATTTGAAGCCAATTTGGTTTTTTTTTTTTTTTTTTTTTTTTTTTTTTTTTTTTTAGAGTCTATATATAATTCTTTTTCCAGATTGCTACTTTGTTGCATCTTTGTAGCTATATAATATTTTAAAAAAATATGTACTACTTGTTCTACTATTTAAAAATTATCATTTTGGAGATTTATTTTGGAATATCATTAATTTGTTTGATTAGACCTTTTGCTATTTTCTTTCTTTTCTATATTTGTTCTTTTTTTTCTATATCTAATAGAGCATAGTGTAGTGTATTTATAAGAAGCTTCTTTTTTATATGAATTTTAAAATTATTTTAAATTTCTTTTATAATTGCTTGCTCTTTATTTAACTACTTGTTTTCATCAGCTTTACAGGCAGATAGGTGGTTGAAATCTTTTCTTTTTCTCTATATTTTCTACATACAAAGAACCCTCTCTAAGTATACCCTCTCTAAATATATGCTTAAATTTGGGCCCAAATATATAGATAACCTTTCTAAATGCACTTTTTCTTATTGTTCTCTAAATGCACATCATTAAAGTTCAGTCCCAAGAGTATGTATTTAGAGAGAGTTCTCTGTATAGCTATTGGGTATAGGTTTTTTAATTTTTTTTGCAAGTTTGAAGTATAAGGAGCAAACCATTTAAGCTTTTAAGTTTGAAATCCATTTCTTGTTTGTTTTAAAGAATCTTTCTTTTTTTTGTTTTTTCTTCTTTCACAGACTTCTAAAGATTTTCCAATCTTGTTTCACCAATCTTCACAAATAGATTGTATTTTTGGTATTTTTTATAAATAGCCATTTAATCTTGTGAAAGGTGTGTATGAGTTTCTTGAGAAAGCTACAAATTGGAGTTTTAATTGCTTTGTTTCTTTATATTGGTCTAAAAACTATTCTCTGAGTTTTATTTATACTAATATCTGTTGCTATAGTTTTTTCTGAACCTCTTTTTGCTACTCAGTTTACTAGATTGTTTAGTATATTATCTGTATGTGCTTTGATCTTAAAGAGATATACTGTTGAACCTACCCAAACTGATATGTATAGTGGACAGATATTGTATCAGTATTGAGAAGTTATCAGATTTGAAAATATTATAAACTAGTAGATTTATATAATAGAAACAAACTTGGTAAACTAATTTTCTATTAGATTTGACAGGTTATCAGTTTTAAGAAGATTGATTTTGAGAGGTTCAACAGTATATATAAGTTTTTAGTATTTAGATTCTTGGCAATAGCTCTTAAAATACTCAAGTTTTTGATTTTGTACCATATTCTTGTACTTTTAGTTTTCTGAATTCTCTTTATTGCTTGAATTGCTACTAGACTATTTGTAAAGATATTTATTTTGCAATTGCTTGGTGATATTAGTAGAGTGTCTAGTATTGCTATAAGTACTGATCTGATTAAGGATTTTGAATTTTACCTTTACGTTTTCTTACTATATTATCTCTTTTATCTATCTAAATTATTCCAAATTCTGCCTTATAGTTTTCTATACCTCTTTCACCAAGTGAACTATCTATGTGGTAAGTTATTTTTTTATAAATTTGAGTTTCTTTTGCTGCTTGTATTAGCTTTTGTTGTTTACTCTCATTTTTTATAGTACTCTTTACTAAGAAATTTCTATTTCTTTTTTGGTTCTTTTATTTTGAGCTTTTTCTTCTGCTGCTACCAGGTTCTTGAGATATTTGAAATTAATGGAAGCAGCACATTTCCTCACATTTCTTTATTTAATTTAGGAGCTTATATTTTTTAATTTATCTTTTTTTGCTTCTAAGATATTAGAAGTAGAGCCTATTTCTGATTTGAAAGAGATAATATAGGTTTTATTTTCTTTGTTCTCTTCTTTTCATTTGATTACTTGAATCTTTTTGTTTGAAAGTTTTTTTTGAATTCTTTTTATAAAATAAGAGTTATTTTTATTTTTTGTTTTTACTACTCAATTTTTTTTGATCTTTTGTGTAATAGTTTTTTTTTTTTTGTTGGTATTTGTTTTTTGTTTGTTTTGTTTTCTTGTATTAAAAATTTTTTAATCTTGCAAGAGGATTTGTTTGTGAGTACTGTTTCCTTTAGCCTTTAAAACCAGAGTAGTACCTGACCCTTAGTTGTTAAATCTTGTACTCTATGAATTTGTTACCAAGTAAATATAATATTATCATGTCTTGAAATTATCTGTTTTAGATATTGGATTTTTAAGCTTTTCAGACTGAGGCTATATTTTTTTAGAGCTTTTTTGTAAATTAATACTCTTAGCTTATTTATTTTACTATTTCTGGAAGCTATATTTCAATTTTCTTTCTAATTAGAATTTTTAATACTAATATTTAATTCTTTTGCTGCTACTAGTATAGCTATATTGAGGTTGTTTTTTATTTGTATAATTTTATTTTTTCTTGTATCAGGAGCCAGATTGGCTTTGTAAATTAGTATAAGCTAAGCATATTTCACATGTATTCTATTAAGATCACCTACTAAATTTAAATTATTAATTTTAACTACCTATTCTGTAATTATATATTTTGTATAATGTTGTTAATTCCCTATATATTTTCTTGTAACAGTATGTAGTTGAAGCCATTTTTGCTTTCTATTTTGCAACTCATAAAACTGGTTGGTGTAGTTTCTTCCATTTTCTTTTGGTTAAAATTATCAAATTTAATTTGTATTTGGCTTTGAAAAATATTACTATATTGTTTATATACTTTATATGCTCTATAGAAATTCTTTTCCTAAATAGTAGCTAGGCAATTTGTTTAATTTTGAGACCAAGTTTTTTTTAATTATTTGTTTGGAATCTGCTGCTGTAAGCCAGACCCCCAAATATTTTGCTACTATTTTTTTTTTTCTCTTATTATGAAATTTTTTTTTTTTTGTCTTGTTTTTTGGATTTATAACTATAAGCTCAGTTTTTTCTCATTAATCTCAATATTATTAAGTTTGAAAAAAGACTCTGTGATTTCAACTATATTTTGTATTGCTACTTTGGAGTTTGCTATAAAAGCTGTGTTATCTGCATATATAAGGCCTGCTACTTGAATTTTCTTTTTTTTTAGATTTTCTCTATATTAATTCTATGAGCTATTTAATTTCCGCTACTGTATTATAACTGCATTTTTGAAGTTTATATAAAAGTAAATCAAAATAAATTTTCTATAAAAGAGGGGAGAACACTTCTTCTTACTAAATCTCTCTTTTTGTATAGAAACCTTCTATTAAGTTTAATTTCTCAGTTTGTAAATAGATTAATTAAGAATTTTTTTGGTTTTTCTAAAACTTTAATTTTTCTTAATGCTAATTGTAACCTTTTTAGATCTACAATACTAAAGGCCTTTCTAATATCTATAAGAGTTATTTACATTTCTTTATTTTTTTGCTTTACTATCTTGATTAGTATATTCATAATATAAATTAGCTTCTGTATATATTCTTCTTGCAGTTCTGCAAAGTTAAGTCCTCTCAAGATCTTGTATGATATAATATGATCACTTAGCCTTTTTTAGATAATTCTAATCAGTTCTTTTCTAGTCACTTCAAGAAGTATTATAGGTCTAATTGTAGGTTTCATTTTGTTAGTTTTGGTATTGGAAAGATCATACTAATTTTTCATTTTCTTGACATTATTCTCTTTTCTAAAATTAGATTTAAAAGCTTTAGAAGAATCTTTGTTGCCTTCCTTCTAGAGTTAGTATTTCTATCTAGATTTATATATCTGGATATATACTATATTATATAATATAATGTAATATAATGTTTTTATATCCAGATATAAATAAATACAGATTTAAATTTAGAAGAATTATAATTAGCAACCTGTTGTTATAGCAACTCTAATATAATAAGCCAATCAGATTTAAGATTAGCCTGATAGTAATGATTATAGTTACCAACTCTGAATTAGATAAGCTTGTTTTTTATTTTTTTTTCAATCTACCTGGTAGATTTTTTTTTGTTTTGTGATACTGCTATACTATATATTAATTTTTTTTTGACTTTCTTATTATGAACTGGTTTTACCAGAACTAATGTTTTTTTTTCTTAAGCATTTCTCATTTGAAATCAGAATTGAAATTCAAATAAGTACATACCTTTTTTTCCTTTAGTAATTCTTTTTTTTTACCAGAACTAACTTTGTTGCAAAATAAGTCTAGGCTAGTCTTTTATATAAAGGTGCCTTTTTTTTTTTTTTTTACATCTTTTTCATCTTTAGAGGCTGGTCTTTCAAATAAGTACTAGCTTTTTTTTTCTAGTAATTGACATAAAATAGGTATAGGTAGAGCTTCAGATTTGTTGTTAAAGTCTTTAGTAGTATTGTTATTTGAAAACACAAGAGGCTAATCTTTCAGATAAATACCAGCTTTTTTTTTTTATTTACTATTTTTTTTTTTCTTTACAAGTCTTTTTTTTTGAACTAGCTTTTTTCATTTTTTTAAGTATTTCCATGCTTGAAATTGAAGGCCTGAATTGTTGGTGCCTTTTTCAGTAGGTCTTTTATCTCTTTATTGAAATTGTTACAGTAGTAGATTTCATAGCTAATGATAGTTTTTGTTGCCAATAATAGATTTTGTACTTTTTTGAGAAATAGAGATAGTTTACAAAAGATTCATTTTGGAGATTCTTGTTGTAGTTACAAAGATTAAAAGTACTAATAAAACTCTTGTTGGCTATAATTCTATTGGTTGGGATAAGCTAGCTAGTTTATAACTACTAGTTTTTTTTTCAGCCTTTGGTGTTGTTATTGAAGTGCAAAATAGGACCAGAGGCTAGTCTTTCAAATAAAGACCAGTTTTTTTTTATTTTTTTACTACTATTTTTTTTGTCACCAGTACTATTTTCTCTTTCTTTAGATACTTCTTCATTTAAAGAAGCTTTAGAGTTATTATTGTTGAATTAATGGTATTATTATTTGTGGCTGGTCTTTTGGATAAGTACTAGCTTTTTTTTTTCTTTACTAGTTTTTTTTTTTTTTTACAAGTTTTTTTTTTAAAAAAATAGCTTCTTTCATTTTTTAGATATTTCTTTGCTTAAAATTAAAGGCCTGGATTGTTGAAGCCTTCTTTAGTATGTTTTTTATTTCTTTAGTAATATCGTTATCATTGGTGGTGAATTTCATCGCTAATGATAGATTATTGCTGGTAGTAGATTTTGCTAGTATTACAAGTTTAAATTGCTTCTTTGAAGAACTAGAGATGGTTTTACCAAAGATTCATTTTGGAGATTATGTGATAAGCAAACACATTTTGTTGTAGTTATAAAGTTAAAGGACTAATGAAACTTTCAATACTTTTTTAGGTACTTCTTTATTTAAAGGGCCTAAAATATGAAATAAGTAAAGCTTTGAAGTCATTGTTGTTAAAGTCCTTCAGTAGTATTGTTATTTGAGGCTGGTCTTTCAGATAAGTACCAGCTTTTTTTTTCTTCTTTACTAGTTTTTTTTTTTTTTTTTTTTTTTTTTTTTACAAGTCTTTTTTTTTAAAAAATAACTATTTTTGTTTTTTAGTTATTTCTTTGCTTGAAATTGAAGGCCTGGATTGTTAAAGCCTTCTTTGGTGTGTTTTTTATTTCTTCAGTGATATCATTATTATTAGCTAGTGGTAGATTTTGCTAGTATTACAAGTTTAAATTGCTTCTTTGAAGAACTAAAGATGTTTTTACCAAAGATTTATTTTGGAGATCATATAATAAGCAAATACATTTTGTTGTAGTTATGAAGATTAAAGAACTGACAAAACTTTTAGTACTTTTTTAAGTACTTCTTTATTTAGAAAGCCTGAGATGTGAAATAGATAAAGATTTGAAGTTGTTGTTGTAAAAGTCTTTAGTAGCATCATTATTTGAAACTAGTCTTTTGGATAAGTATTAGCTTTTTTTTCTTTACTAGTTTTTTTTTTTTTTTTACCAGTTTTTTTTTTTATAAAATAGCTTCTTTCGTTTTTAGGTATTTCTTTGCTTAAAATTGAATGCCTGGATTGTTGAATCCTTTTTTGGTGAGTTTTTTATTTCTTTAGTGATATTGTTGTTGGTAGTAGATTTGTCACTTATAATAGATTATTGCTAGTAGTAGATTTTGCTAGTTTTACAAATTTAAATTACTTTGAGAAACTAGAGATAGTTTTACCAAAGATTTATTTTAGAGATTATATAATAAGCAAATACATCTTGTTGTAGTTAAAAAGATTAAAGGTACTGATAAAACTCTTGGTAGTTATAATTCTATTGTGTAGTTTAAGTTTTTTTTATTTTTTATTTTTTATTTTTTAACTTCGGCAATCTTGCCAATACTTTATTAGGTATAAATCTCATATATCTATTTCATATCTATTTTATAAGTGAGCTAACTTTAATATTGGGCTAAACATGTTACTCCTAAATTACAAGTATTGACTCACCCGGCTCTTTGTAATGAGAGTCTTATATGACAAAAGTCCAAATTACCCATATGCGATCTGCTATAGTAAAATTTCCTCTCTTCTACAAATAAAGAAGTTCAATATATCACTGAGCAGCATTTATAGTCATCAAGATTGTCTCCTCTTTTTAAACCCTAAATCTTCTCCTTTTAACTTTCTGAGTAGAAAGAAAAACTCCTAACTACTCAATGAAAAAACTTCAAGATCAAAGAAAAAAAGAGAAGTTTAAAACCAAAAAGGGAAATACCAAAATGAATACTACAAAAAAAACTACACAAAAACTCTAATAAAGAAAGAAAAAAAAAAAGGCAGAATAAAAAAAGAAAAAAACAAAAATAGCAAAAGCACTATTATAACCCGTGCTAGGTTAAAAAAATATTATATATATGACTTCGAGATAATGTATTTCTTACATGATACTAATAAAAGTATCTAAAACAAACTGAAAACCCTTTTATGAATTAAATCTAATAATAAAAATCGCCACATGCTCTGCACATGTTTGTTGTTTTCCTAATATGCTACATCACAATGACAACTTCTAAAAATAGAAGTAGTAAGCAATGTCAATCATTTGGAGGGGTAGCCAAATCTCTATATTTTTTCGAAAAAAGTTGGTAAAAACGATGATGAGATAAAAATGAGTACAGAAAGTCCAAAACCTCAAGAAAAAGTGTTAAAAACTGGAAAAACTAATGTACCTCTGGGTTCCAAAAGAGTTCTAATAATTTTGTCAACGGAAGAAAACATATCTCCACCAAAATTTACTACACCTAGGAGTACTGCCTGTCTTTTTATTCTTTGTATAGTTTGCTTCTGGCTTGTATATTGAATATAAAAGGAAGTCCTCAAAAGAAGATTAACACTTTGTTTGTCTCTAAAAACCACTATTATAGACCTCTTAAAACTGTAGACTATAAAACTTTGTTGACAGAGATTTTGTCTACCAAAATTTTTTCTGGCCAAGAGTACCACCTGTATTTTCCTCTTAACAAAGCTTTTGGCTTGTATGTCAAATGAATAGTAAGGAGTCCCTAAAAAACATTGACCTTTACTACAAACCGTTACTATAGCTACTCAACTCTCTATTAGTTTTAACATCTTTCTTTTAGCAGAGAAAATAGTATAGGTGATCGTCAGAAAGAGTTGTTGAGAAATTGATGGATTTGTACTCTTTAAGTTAGTTTAAAATTCTTTACTGATTTGAGTAAATTTAAAATTTCATTTTAATATTAGTGTATTTTTTTTTTTTAATAGCCAATCCGCCAGTCACCTGGAAAAAAAATTTTTTTTTATATATAAATTTTACTATAAGTGTGAATGCACAGCGCTTCTATCTAAAACTTTTTTATACTAAGTAAATCACTCTTCGGCTTCTAACAAAAGTTGTAGAGCTCATCAAAATGTATTTAATACTTAAAGGATATTAAAATTGGTCTGGTAGTTCTTGAGAAATCTTTAAAAAAACTTCTTTTTCATATATATAATTTCTTTAAAAAAAATTGATTTTTTTTAAAAAAAATTTTATATGGAAAAAGAAGTTTTTTAAAGATTTCTCAAGAACTACCAGACCAATTTTAATATTCTTTAAGTATTAAATACATTTTGATGAGCTTTACAACTTTGTTAGAAGCCGAAGAGTGATTTACTTAGTATAAAAAAAGTTTTAAATAGAAGCGCTGTGCATTCGCACTTATAGTAAAATTTATATATAAAAAAAAAATTTTTTATCCAGGTGACTAGCGGATTGCCTATTAATAAATTGTTTGCTTATGAAGGTTAATAGTAAATAAATCTTAAAATTTTATTTGTACAAATATATCACACAATGAAAATGACAGCAAACAAGAAGAATCCTATAATGAAAAAATTAGTCAAAGCACAATTACTTATAAGTTCAAAAGTTAGTGGTATAAAAATTTCATCTGGAACTACTTTGAGAAAAATAAGAATAGTTTGACTGCAACTTGCCAAATTATAATAAATGATAAAAAGAAATGTGGTACTGAAATAATGATGGTTTAACAACTTCAAATTAATTAACTATTTTGCTTGCAAATATAGAATATTGAAAAATAGTTTTTTATAGTCTAGTGATACTATTAAAATTAGTTTGTCAAAACTGAAAATAAATACAAACTAGTTTAGCAGAATTTAATTTCATTTATTATTGATGACTCACAAGTATTTAGTATAGTAGAATGTAAAAGCTTTTAAAAATTACTACATTTACTTGATGAAAATTTTTCAATTCCCTATAATAAAACTATAAAAATTTTAGTTAGCAAAGTATTTTTTTGGAGTAAAGAACAATTGACAAACTTAATAGAAAATAATAGTGTTGCTATATCTATGACAATAGACTTTTGAACAAGCCATTATCACATTAAGATCACATATGTCTGGATTTCTGAATTCTAGAAGCTTAAAAATGCAATTCTTGTTCTACAACATATTCTATACCCTCATATAGATAAAATTATTGCAGAATTGTTTGATTGTATTTTGAATAAATAGGGTTTAACTAACAAGATAACAGCAGTAACCATAGACAATAGGTCAAATATAAAAAAAACATCTCAGTTATTAGAATTTAATAGAATTCTTTTCACAACTCATATGCTTCAATTGTCTATTGAAAAAGAATTAAATATAGTTAAACTTTTAGTTTTATGAGTAAAAAGATTAATTAATTTCTTTAATAATTCACCAAAGCAAACTGGATATCTTCTTACTATACAAAAAGATCTTGGGTTTAAAAAACCTTTATTAACAATTGAAGATGTTTCCACCCAATGAAATTTATCTTTTTATGCTTGGAAAAGATTACTTTACTTAAAAAAAGCATTAATATATCTTCTATTACAGCTTTAATCAGATGAAAATACATTTGCTTAAAAATATGGTGGATAATTAACATGTATTATACTTACTAATAATAAATAGATATTTTTAAATAAGTTAAATAATGTCTTATATAGTTTTGAAAAAATAACAACATTATTAAGTGGAAATACTTATATTACTATCTCTTTAATGTATCTGACAATTTCATCATTGATTAAAACTTTAAAATCATTATTTTAACAATCTTACTTTGAATCAACTTCAAATGGATATAAATGAATTAATAATTCTCAATTCTATAAAAAAAATTATAAAAAATACAAAAGATACCATTGAAATTAAAGAAGTTAATTTAGTAATAAGTATTGTGTATAAAAAATTGATATTTCAATTCAAATAATTATATTTAGAATGCTTAAAAAGATTAAAAAAATACTCTATGATAGTATGTATCAGTATTGGAATTCTGTTACAGATTTTGGAATACTAATATGCTTGCTTGATCTACAGTTTAAAAAGTTACGCTTTGCAAATTCTGATGTAATTCTAAAGACTAATGAACAATTAAAAAAATTATATGAATTGAAATGTGAGGTTTACACAGTACCTAAATATTTGATATCTTTATCTAATATTCAAATAAAGTTTCACAAAAACAAAAATCAATTTTATTGGATTTATATGCTAATGATAATAATAAAATTAGCGAAATTGATTATACTTATCTTTGGAAAAGGAGAGAAAACGAACAGATCCATTTCAATAATAGAGCCTTAAAAAATCCAGTTTTCTATATTATCAAAAATTGCATAAAAATATTTGTACATATCAGCATCTTTAGTCTCATCTGAACAGTTGTTTTCAGATGTTGGAAACAATATTATCCCTTAAATTATAACACAGGCAAATTTGCCTGCGAAGATTTTTACTAATTTTTTTAATATTTAAATTTTTTAATAAAATTTTGAATAT
>CAJVPY010000542.1:0-26047 GCA_910591965.1 Dentiscutata erythropus | reverse complement strand
ATAAATATATAAATTTTATTTGCTCTTTCTTATAAAAAATTTTAATTTGCTCTAATAGAGATGAAATAGACCTTTTTGAAAATCAATTTCAGTAGTATCTATAGTTGGTACACAAATCTCAACTTTTTGTATAATAGCATATTTTGAATTTTTTAAAAGTGTAGTTTCCATGCAGTGATCATGTTACTCATATTTGCTCATATATAATTCTATATTTATACATGTTCTTCTGTGTACTAATTTCTTATAGGGATATTTATGCAGTAATATCCTGTTATATTATAATATACAATTTTGATATTATGAAGATTGGATTCATCTTTTTTTTTTAATTAAAGGAGACTCTCTTGGTCAGTGAATTTTATTAAGCAAGTTTAGACACTATACATTATTATAAAAGTACATCAAGTCACATATACACTTTTGGTGTCTAATTTAAGTAGTCTGCCTGAAGCGTTAGTGCTATTCTAAAAATTCTATACTATTTGCTATACCTGCAACCTAACAATGGAATTATTTATTTAAACCTTCTGGCATTAACATATTCAGCCTAATGATTACTTAGTGTAATTTACTTTACGGGTTGTAGATTTTGTAATACCACTATATCATCAGCCAACTTAGAACACTTTACTATCCTTAAGAGTAAGCCCAACAGAGCAGTACATGTCCCACATATGTATTTACCTGCATGTTTGATAACTTATTATCTAATTAGTACTTGTTGTACTGCTGTTATCGAGTTTGTATTTCAAGCCACTCTTTAGAATGCTGCCATAACCTGATTCATACCTCAAGCTACAACCTTCCTAATTAGTTGCCTGTTACTTACTTATACTCTTATTTAGTTCATAACAACCCCAGTGCCTACACTTAGAACTATCTTTTTACCCAAATTCTTTATTGGTCCCTCTCTTACTTCCAGCTAGCAACCCAGAAAGGTTAGTCTGCCCAGGCTTTAGATGCCTCATGGTCGCCCTCCTCTTAGTCTATACTTTCAGAGCGTATGCTCTTTTCCTCTGGTGCATTAGCCTAGTGGTTCAGCTAATGTGTCTCTCATTTAAGAACCTAATCACTTGGTTCTCTAATCTCAGGCCCCAGTTCAAATTTAGCCCTCCTGTGGTACTATCAAAAATCACTATTATCTCCAAGTTTGGAACTTTCCAAATAGGTTTTCAGTTATGCCAGTTTTTTATATTTATTATGCTAAAGCTTCTATTACTAGATGATATAACCAAAGTTACAGATTTAATTCTAGATCCAACTGATAAGCATAGCCATCAACTGAAACACAAGCCTATTTTTCAAATATTATTGTCCATGAAATTTGAACTCTAGACCTGCCACTTGGAGAAGATAATAACTAGATCACTACACTAAGTCACCACATCTCTATATTGGATTTATCTTATTATATATAAGATATAAATATAACTAATTTATCAAAACAACAAATGATTATATAAAGCAACTTGCTTTCTTTGCCTTATCTATAAATTTGTTTAATTTTTAGTTATCATGTCTACAATATCTGATTACTGAATCTTCCACTGAATATTTTTATGAAGATGCTTTTCAAGCAATTAAAAGTCTATTGAACTTGATCGTTTAAATTAAATTGAAGCTAATTACTTAGAAATTTTGTCAAATCTAATTTTAAAAGTTTTTTAAATATAATTACTCTAAAGAATATCAATTAATTACAAAGTAAAAGCTTGCACTAGTCTATAAATATAATAATTTGTTTAATCATATAATTTTTAAGTTTTGTAAAATATGCAAAAATAATGGCAGAAGGTATATCTGTTTGTGTTATTTTTCAATACTTCGCTTTGAAATTGACATATGTCAATAGTGAATTTAAAAATGTTATCCTGCTTAAACCTGCTAGTTTGTGCTTTAAAACCTGTTCGAACACTGTTTCGAACCACATACATAAACTGGGTTTCAAACTCTGCTTTAAACTATTTATATACATGTACTATTAATTACGTGCTCCTGAGCATGTTAGTTTAAAACCCGTTATTTATTTATTAGAACATATAAATATATATAGTATACATTTTACTTAACACTAATTTAACTATATATTTGCATATTATTAAAATTGATGTAGAAGTAAATTTATTTTGTACTTCTGGATCAGGTGTATGTTGAGATAACGTTGACATTGATGTAGAGGTAAGATCATTCATATTATTAAAATTTTCACGTGTGTTTTCTTCAACCATTGTATAAAGATAAAAAATAAAAAATAACATATTTATTATACTAATACATATCATTAGAAATTAGCTTTTAAGTAAAAATTAATAATGCAAAAATCACGTCATTACATCATGGAAATTAACTTTTAATTAAAAAAAAAAGTTAATTATAAATCATGAAACATTTTACTTGAGAAATCGATTTCAAACTCGATTTGAGCATTATGAACAGTATTGAGTTTAAAGTTTCCTAATTAAAATCACATGATTACAAAACTCGAGTTTAACAGGTTTGGGTTTCAAACAGGCTCGAACTGAGTTCGGACAAGCACGATAACATCCCTAGTTCAAACAAACCCAAGTCAGACAAACTTAACATCTAGATCAAGTAGCCAAATATATGAGTTTGGTAAACAATTAAACTATAACAAATAGTTAAATAACTACATCGAATATAATCATACTCTAGAACAAATATATAATATAGACTAGAGGTTGAGACCTATCTAGCTAAAATTTAGATCTGAAGTAAATTAGCAATAGCTATAGCTTTATTCCCCCTTCCATAGAAAGTTAATGTATCTTTCACAAGAAATTGTAAATCATATTTTATATGAAATAAAGGAATGAGGAAAAGACCTCTTTTACAAAAAAAAATAATGTATATTACTTTGCAATCGTGAAATCAGTGAAAATTTATTAAACTTAAATATTACAAATTTAAATATACATTTTTTGATTACAATTATTTTTACACTGATCATGTAAAACACACCCACACACTTTTGTACATAGTAGAATTGTTTCTTCAAAAATAACAACTTTAACAGTAGTTTTATACACAATGACAGCAATTAAGTCGATTTTCTTGAGCCCTTTTCTCAGGATGGCTTTTTTTTTGTGAAAAAAAAAAGACCATTTCGCCCAAAGAGTTGCCAAACTTTGATTACTGTATATATTATACAATATTAAATCAAAATTAAATTGCTTATAATGTTAATTAATTTATAAATTATTGTATTTATTAGAAAAATTAATTTTTTACTTGTACAAACCTTCGGAAACTATTAAACTAGTGTCTAACCAAATAAAATATATTTCTTATTTCAAGCAGAAATATGATATGGCAACAATTCCAGTTGATTTATCTTCGAAAGCTAATACATTTAACACAAGACGATGATGAATCATATATTATAAATTAATTCCCATTTTCGTTTTTACTTCGAATTCTGATATTCTGTGTTTAAATAACGTGTGAAGCAAAGGTCATCTTTGAAGCATCGAATAATATTGAAGAGGTCTTAGGGATTGTAAACGATAATAAATAGCCTTAAAAAAATTACACAACGGGTTTCAAAATTAACAAAAAGGTGCGCATTTTATAAAATAAGTAGGGTTTTTCAAATAGTATTTTTATTAGGGGGCTTCAGAGGTAACTTATTTTTGGTTTGAAATTTCGAAGTCAGAAAATGTAATAGGAGTTAAAATAAACAATCGCTTCTCTTTTTTAAAAGAAAATTTACAAATTCATTATATAGATAAGCTTACAAATAAAAATAAATATGATGCATAGATCACAGATTCGGAATCAGGGCATAAAATACCTATTAATTTACCGGCCACTCCAAAAGTATCATTTTTGATTCGCGATATACTAAGTTCGATTGGTGTATCAAAAGCGATACTTTAAACAATGGGTATCGGCGCAGTAAATATCAATAGGTATTTTATGGAATACGTTACTAATTTAATTCAAAATCAGAAACCTGAACCTTAACTCTGAATCGGAAAAATAATGAGATGTCTAACTATAAATCGAAAAAATGAATGATTCTAATTTTGAAATCTCCCTATAATGTTAAATGCATATTTTTAGTTAATGGTTTTTATCTATAGAATTTTATCAATTTATATATATTTATATCATGAGTATTCTCGGCATCACTAGTATGGAATTTTAAAATTAAATGATAACCAATCATTTATCATTTGAGTGCTGCAAAGCGAAAACCTGTAATTGTTGAGTTTTCCGAAATTAATTTCAACCCCGAAAAATGTGATTTAACACATCATATTTATGTGATATTGCATAATTACCGGGGTTTAACGTTATTAATTATAAAAATTAAATTACGTAATATATATAATTTATTGAATGCTACTCGGAAATTATTTGTAAATTATCTGGCTGTGAAATTTAATATGTCAGCATATGGGCCCCGAAGGGCCAGAAATGATACATATTAAAATTCGCTGCCAGATAAGTTATTGGCCGAGTAGCATTCAATAACGGTATTACGGTATTATCCGGTATCTTATGACGACCGAACCAACAGAATGACTCGAGTTCTTTAATGATGATTGTATCATCATCAAAATAACTCGAGTTATTCTGTTGGTACAATCATAGTAAGGTGCCGGATAATCTTATTTTTTATTGACTAATTGTTGTTTTTCGGAAAATATCGCTTATGGACCCGTTTTATAAAATGTGATAAAATTAAATCGTATGATTATTTGATTGATTGTATACTTGCTTATTAATGCTTTGATATAGTGACTTGTATTCAATGTTTAAAGATAGCAAATAACACTTTTTAAATATACCGGCACAGCAACCAGGTGACTTATCTTTTTTACTGGCACAGCGACGATCGACATAGCGGAATGACAAATTTGAGCGAAGATATCACAACCACTAAGCCAACCTCGTATAAAAAAAAGTTCACCAAATTTGACTCGGTAGTTGTCGAGGTGTTTTTGCTTAAGTAAAAAATTCCAAACGTCTCAAAATAGAAGCTGCACAAAAATTTTTTTCTAACTTTGAACGAAGATATCTCGACAACCGCCAAGCCAATTCGATAAACTTTTTTTATTTGAATCTAAGAATTTGTAGAATTCGAAGAAAAAGGTTCATCAAAGTTGGCTTGGTTCGAGATATCTTCGTTCAAAGCTAGAAAAAATTTTGGAGTATCTTCTATTTTGAGACGGGATGAAATTTTTTTCAAATTTTAAGCGAAGATATCTCAACAACTACCAAGCCAAATTTGATGAACTTTTTTTATTTGAATTTATTGAATTTGGTTGTCGAGATATTTTTGTTCAAAATTTTAGTGTAGCTTCTATTTCGATAGACGTTTAATTTTTTTTCAAAATTTGAGCGAAGATATCTCGAGCCAAATTCGATGAACTTTTTTTATTCGAATTCTACGCTCAACTGATCCGTTTATAATTTATCATCGTTAAATAAAAAAAATAATACTATTTTTAAATACTGCGCTCAACTAAACAAAAAACTGATTTGTTTGATTTATTCATCGTTAAATAAAAATCATTTTTTTCAAATAAAATTTTAAAAGTGTATCAGAGTAATTTATATCAGATATTGAAATAAAAAAAACCCCCAATTATTGGCAAAATCTACACATAAGCTTGTTATACTTTCTATAGAAATAATCTTTAAATTCAAGCGCCAATATAATTTCCTTTTGGACCCATATCAAAAATAATAAAATTTTTTCTTAAAGACGAATGTATTTATTTTAAGTTTTAATACCATTTTTACACTTTAACATACTACTAAAAACGCTACTTAATTTACTCTCATTTTGGCAAAATACTAAAATATATTTAATTTATTTCGCATTTTAACATACTTTACTACTATAAATTAATTATCTCGCTATTTCTAAAAATTAATTTATTCGCAATTTAGCATATTGCTAACGCACTTTAACATGCTATGTTATCAGCTCGTTCGGCTCTATTATTAACCAGTTTTTTATAATATCAGATATACAGGCCTATGGCTGATGTTGAGAACATAAAACGAATTCGTCAATCTGATTGTTAGTTGCAATATTTGATCAAAGATTCATCAGCGATAAATTCATAAGAGATACTTCATAGCTTGATAAATTAATCCACGACTATTTAACGTCACAGCATCGTTTGGCCTAATCTAAAGATTATTTATCGCTGTTTTGCATATGATGTAACTTTGATCAAATTTGAATTGTATGAGCGTGCGGCGATCTACAAATGCAAACAGCGAAATCCATAAGTGACTCTTCGCGTTTGTTCATAAACTATTCCACGATCGTTCAGTGCGGTAGCATCATTTGGGTTGATTCCTAGCGGTTTGTTTAAGTCTTTAAGTGATTCTTCATATTTGTCTATCATACCATATATTTTTTCACGACACCAAAACAGGTGCATTATCTGGATAAATTTCCAAGCATTTTGTAAAGTCTGCTTATTACGCTGTAAGATGTCCCACGGACTATTAACGTCAATAAGATTTTTTTAAGTCCGCTAACGATTCTTCATTATCTACAAATTATGTGATAAGAGTTCACGATTTATTAACGCTTCTGCATTATTTGGATCAATTTTAGCAAACTATTCAAATCTGCAAGTGAATCGTATCTGCCCAAATCTTGATAAATCACTCTACGATTTCTTAACGCAAATTTATTATTTATTTAAATCTGAAAGTAATTATTCGCACTCGTCTATTTCAAAACTATACGATGGAGGTTTGGAATCGATGAGTTTGTTTTTTTGTGCAATAAGTAAATCATCTGTCGGTTGAATAGTCAAGCCTGATCCTAAATTTTTTTGATTGATTAATTTAAGGGTTGCGAAGTTTCAAGTTTCTGAGAAGTGCTAGTCACATTTGATTGTTTATATTAATTGAAACTTCCAAATCTAAACAATTGTTGAATACTATAGGGATTATCTTTCTTGTCAACTTTCTTTAAAAAAAGATGTTGATTAGATTTTTAGAATTTCAATCGTCTAATAGTAATAATTAATTTTAATTTTTATTGAATTTGCACATATTTATTAGACAAATATAATTACTTGTGTACTAAATTCTTTTATACGTCCCCATATTAATTCAAAAATAAACTATTAAATATTTTACTGAAAAATAATCAAGAATCTGATACTGCATTCACATCGACAAATCGAACTATCGCTATGTCGATCGTATAATTATGTATAAATTTGTATGTTTCACACAATTAACTATTTCTCAAATAAGTATGCACATGACTGTTTCAATACATTACACCAATCTTGGTTAAAAAAATATTTTTATTATACTGGTTTAGAATGTTCGCCAATGACCTTTATCTAATTCAATTATTCTTTGGATTGAAGTTAATATAAATAGCCATTGAAATTTCCTTTATTGGATTTCCAGAAAATTATGAATAAAAGCAAGCCTATAAATTCGTTCATGATATATAGGGCAGTTGTTCACAATTTCTTCAAAGCAAAGAATATCAAATATTCTTGCAGTACTGTTTCCAAGATTGCAAGCAAACTGTGGAAAAACGAATCCGTAGACGTTAAAAATGTGTATAAACAACTGGCTGAAACAACGAAATATCATGAGAAGAATTTTGAATCCGAACTCATTAATAATGTCGAAAACCTTACTTCTCTTGTGACCACTACTACAAACGTTACTCCTTCGGTCAACACCGAACCTATCCTAATGTTCCTTCAGGCCAACTCCGAATCTATCCTAGATGTTCCTTCAGTCAACACCGAGCCTATCCTATATGTCCAATTTCCAGCTTTTCCAATAAATATTAATTCACCACAAATCATTAATGATATTGTTATTATTTCAATGCAAACTTTGAATTTCCAATATAATCATACGATTGTTTCTTTAAACATTGAACCCATTAATGTCAAACCTTTTCTATAAAAGCACATATAAAAATAGAATGGCTATTAGTTTTTCAATAGAATCTCGACTATTAACGTTATTATTCCAAATGTTTATTATATTTTCTACCCAGATTTTATTTATTGATTAACTAACTAATCAAACTTCAAGCTGAAAATTTTTATATCGATAATATTGCTTATTTCACTTTTTATATATTATATCTTATACTTTATGTCATAGTATCGAAACTGGAATCGATTTCCAATTGTATACTTCTGAAGCTTTTCGTCATCTAAATAAATTTAATGCTATAACTAACGATAAATACTCTGTATTCTATATTCATTTGTTAGCTAACTAAAGTTTGGAACCAGATCAAATTAAAAATTATATATAATTACCGATTTTATCATACATAATTGAAACCGGTATCATTATTGGTCTGGTTGTTCGTAGGTAGTAGCTAACGTGAAGACTTTATTGCTGCGGACTTTTACAAATAAAATGGAAGCCAAGATAAAAAAAGCAATTGGACAACCATGAAATTAAAGATATCCCAAGGGCAACGTCTTGGAAGTATTAGACATTGACGATTTCGGTAAAACTTTACGGGATCAACAAAAAATTACCTTAGGAATAACATACACTAAAGAAATGATTCAAATACTAAAGAAAAGTTTCTCTTCGGTCTCACTGTCTAGCTTTACGTATCTGGGAAGAAAAAAGATCTCACCCGTCTTTATTGAAGAATCCACTCTCCTTATTTGGTCGATTTCCATTTTTATTTTGTTACCATATAAAAATAATGATAACAGTATGACGATAACAAAAGTTAAGTTTGGTTATTAGTAGAAATTCATAGAATTTTAAATCTTGTGAAGCGATTGTTGAATGATCTGAATGGTACGACTTATCATATATTAATTTTATATACATTTCTCAAATACCTTCAATTTGTGCTACAAAATACTGTATTTGTTGCATTTCGTTTATATTTACATTTTTATACGAAAATTTACAAAAAAAAAATCGATAAAAGGGTTGCTCAAAGGGTTTTTTAACGACAATTCACTCGTTTCCCGAATAAATCCACCACGAATACAACATTCTCTCTTTTAATATCACTAATGAAAAAGACGCGGTGCTGGCTCCGCGTAAAAAAACTAAATATATATATATATATATAAAAAATAAAAAATAAAAAAAAAGATAAAAAAAAAAACAAACCAAAACTATCATTAAATTGTAAATCGTGAATGGCCCGCGGACAAAAAAACCCGCAAATTACTATAAAAAGAAACGGAGTCCCAAATTATATTAGATTTATGAAAGACTTCTACCCTCATAAATCTAAATTTCCAGTCCAAGAGAATTACTTTATAGAGTACATTACTCACATTACTCACAAAGTTAAAGCGGGCAAATTGCAACCTAGATCTTTGCTGTTGTACATAACGAACATTAAGGCTCATAACGAAGCTCTCGGATTTAGTTGGACTTTTAGTACCATTCTAAAAAAAACTCTGGTAGACTTGGGCGTTTCCTCACCTCGGAGTTCGGATTCTTTTAATGCTTTATGCAACTCACAACGAGGACAATCTTACAACCAGGCTCCAACTGATAATGCGCAGGCAAATGTTACACAAAACATCCCTTATAATCCGAGTCTCCGTGATGGACTCCCACCCGGAATTGTTACTCCAAACGTCATTCCTCCTCCCACTGACGTTAATTATAATGTCTCCTCATTCCGGGGTTCTGATTCTCTTAATGCTTTATGTAACTCACAATCCGGACAATCTTACGATCAGAATGCTGTTCCGATTTTTACAAATAATAATGCTTATTTTAATCCTTATAATCTGAACCTCTGTGATGCACGTCCAGACATCCTTCCCACTGATATTAATTCTTTTAACTTGGACATCTCCTCACACCAGAGTTCGGATTCTTTTAACGCCTTGTGCAACTCACAACGAGGACAATCCTACGATCAGAATTTCACTAGTTTTAATTTTCAGGATGTTTCAACTGATAATGCGCAGGCAAATATTACACAAACTAACAACATTCCTTATAATCTGAGTCCTCGTGATGGGCATCCCCCTCTCCCACCCGAAATTGATGCTCCAAACATCATTCCTCTTTCAACTGACATTAATTCTAATGTCTCCTCACTCCGGGGTTCTGATTCTCTTAATGCTTTATGTAACTCACAATCCGGTCAATCTTATAACCAGAATGCTGTTCCGAATGTTACAAATAATAATGCTTATTTTAATGACAACATTTCTTATACTCTGAGCCCCTGTGATGCACGTTCCTATCTTCCACTTGGAATTAATTCACAGAATGTCGTTCCTCTTCCTACTGACATTAACTCTTACATTCAACCGAGCTCTAATCAATTTGATACACAACACGTTATACCAAGCAACAATTTTCCTAACGTTCCAACTGATAATGGCGTACAAGCAAGTGTCACACAGTATGATCCCTTCGCTTTTTCTTTAACTTGTCCTAAATGCCAATCTATTTTAACTCCCGAATCCAATCATTTTACTATTGCCAATTTACAAACTTACTTTCAAAGTAAACTATCTCTTTATAAAATACAACTTTTACAGCAAATAAACCAAGACCCTTCTTTAATTCCCTCTTATCGAAAACTAATAGAAGAAAATAATAATCTCAAACTCCTCCTAAAGGCTACAAATTAGGCACATTTTCCTTATAGTCAGAGTTTCCTTGATGCTCATCTTTCTCTCCAACTGAAATTAATACAAACTTACAAAATGCTTTTTCCAACCAATTGCTTAATCCTTATATTTAATTGGCAATAATTAGAAA
Source organism: Dentiscutata erythropus (assembly GCA_910591965.1). Lineage (NCBI taxonomy): Eukaryota > Fungi > Glomeromycota > Glomeromycetes > Diversisporales > Gigasporaceae > Dentiscutata > Dentiscutata erythropus. The sequence continues at coordinate 15,295 of CAJVPY010000542.1, read as the reverse complement.
AACAAACTTTTATTTCTAACGCATGAAAGCAAATTTCTGACGCACTAAGAAAAATGATTATTTGTATTATTTAATTACTTGTCTCTGATAGATAAAACATTTCATCCATCCATTCATTTAAACAATTCAACAACTTTGCAAAGTGTATCGTTTTTATTGATTTTTTTCTTTTAATTCATTTATTGGCCGAATTACATATTTCATAATTCTAGTTCAAATTATTAATCGGAGTTGATGATCTGACGTCCGATTTTAGATAAAATAATTGACATTTTTAAAGTATATATTTATTTATACAATCGCTTACCAGTAGATTTTTATCAAAAAAAGCTAATTTTATCACCGGCTAGGTCTATTTAATTTTTTATTTGGAATTTAAACCAGAAAATACAATCCTTTAAACTCCCACTTATTTTTGAAATAAGTTAACTCTGAAACCCCCTAATATTACAAATTTTATTCCTCTTTTTTAATGTTTAAGTGATAGTATCTTAGACAAATTTGCCATTGAATTTAATAGAATAAAAATCAATTGAAAATATTTTTATCTGTCAAATTAGTAAAAAATATCAAGTTTTTTAAGAAGTTAAAACTTTTTAAAAGCTTTAAAATTTTTAATAAAATAAATAATAGTAACCAACAGATCTTAGACGTGGCAAAACCAAAACAATAAATTATTAGTAAGCAGCACTAGCTTACACAGATGATACTACCTGGCTGGCGAGTAGTAAATGCAAATACAAAAACTATTACAAATCGCAGAAAGAGTTTTATAAGATCAATGACATTGCAATTAATAATTATAAATGCTAAAGAAGCAAAGTTGAATAGAACAATGGAGATTTTTAATGAAAGAATTAGAGCTGAAAAACAAATCAGATTGTAAGATTTCTAGGTAAGTGCCGTGTAATCTTCGTTCAAAGTTTAGGTATCCGTAAAAGATAAGCTGCGGCCAATTTTTTTTTAATTTTTAATCGATATTTCGCAACATCAAATTCGATAATTTTTTTTTATTTTAATTTTACAAATTCGCAGGATCAAAATAAATAAAAATTTATTAAAGTTGGATAGATGGTTGTTGGGAAATCATCGTTTAAAGTTTCATAAAGAAAAAATTTTGCTTTTTTTTAATAGTTCAAGTTTTTTCAAATTTTTTAGCGAAGATTTCTTGTTAACTACTAAATCAAATTCAATAAACTTTTTTTTATTTAATTTTACAAATACAGTCAACCCTCCATAAATGCACGCACTACATATACCCTCTCTAAATGCACACTAATATTTAGTCCCAAGCATATAGAACTCTTAATAAATTGCTCTCTAAATACACATTTTTGAAAAAATTTCCTATGATCCCAGGGGGGTGCACTTACGGAGGGTTGACTGCATATAGAATCAAAATAAAAATTTACTAAATTTGATCAAATAGTTAGTTATTGAGAAATCTTCGCTAGAAGTTTAGAAATTCAAAATTTTAGAAAGGATTTTTGATAAAATGATCTGCAGCCCGGAATTTGTTAGACATAAGCTTCACGTATCAGAGTACCATAAAATTAACAACGCACTCTGATATAGTAGAACCAATCTGAAGTGTGTGAAAATTAGTAAATTCGTTCCTTATCAATTATTGTCTCAATTTCGTAATTATATGTAACCAATGTGCCAATTTTCCCAGATTTTCCAGAATAGTACAGTACTAGTAATTATCATATTGATTTCTTCGTTAGTCGGTTTGTAATACGCTCTCCTTTTGCTTTTCCATTTTTTGGGGGTTTACTAATTTTCTCCACCACTTCACTATCGGAGTGCTATAAAATTGATTAGTAAAACCCAATCAAAAGTGGTGGGGAAATTAGTAAAAAAAAATCAATTTTAATTAAATAGTTTGTGACATCTGATCGTCGTAAAAAATCGGATAAATCCGTTATTTGCACAATAACTATAATAATAACTATTTGGGTATTTTTGACCCCGGTTCAATTTTATACAGCACTTTTGGTCTGGATTCAAAAATAATTATCTATTTATAAAATAATTATCCATTTATTAACCAAGCAATTTTAAAAGTATAGATTTTTGAGTAATTGAATAATTTTTATTGTTTCATTGTTATACTTTTGTATAAAGGTCTATTTTTACTGAAATTCAATAAAACATTGAAAATTTATTCTTTAATATCTATAAACTAAAATCGTTAACATTTGTATGTTAAAGTAAAAAAGCAAAATTTATCTTTAATAGTTTTCTTTAATAGTTTTCTTTTCTAATTTGCCTTTAAAAGAAATAATTTTCTTCTACATTTGACTCTAAAAGATTTACGCAGGTCAGAAGAAGAAAATTACAATATTTAATATGAAAGCAACAAGAAATTGGATTTGTTGATGGATACAAAGAGAGAGAGAGAATATAATAGTGCTATAATATCATTGAACCAGCATGATGATAATACGGCATTATAATTTGTCAAATAAAACGAAGAAATCAACGCAAATATTTGTTGAATAGTTATATGAATGAATGAATGTGGCGGCTTTCTATTGCTGATGAAACTAAACAAATATTTGTTGAATAGTTAAATGAATGGTGAATGTGATGGCTTTCTATTGCTGTTTATAGAGATGTATTAAATTGAATAAATAAATAATTTTTTTTTGTGCATCATAAATTTGGTTTGTTGCAATAGAAATTTTCTCTGTTGTTGCTTCAGTGTGTCAAGAATTTGCTTTTCGAATTCTGGAATACTATGAGAATTAGACAATTGATTGAAGAAAGTACTTTGTCGGATAGCACTAGTGTCAAGTGGGTGAGAAGGATTGATATCAAGGGAACTCAAGTTACAAAGAAAGTTGTTATTTGATATAATTTGTTGTGTATCAGATTGATTAGGTTGTAAATGCATTGATTGAATGCAGGAATTAATACCACTGGGAAGAGAGACGAAATTCTCAGCATTAAATCCAGATGGGAGAAATGGACGTGCATCACTTTCTTGTACAATAAATCGATTATTATCCAGAGGAAAATTAATAGCAGGAAAGCTTGGATAAAATTGCCTGGATTGAGCATTAAGAAAATCCGAACTCTGAAGTTGGGGTATGGCCAGATTAGGAGAAACTGAGTTGTCTATTCGCTCTAGTGAATTCAATGCTTCTTTTGTAATAGCATCAAATGTAGAGTAATTCCAACTAAATCCGAGAGCTTTATTATGAGCTTTAATATTTGTGATGTATAGTTGCAAGGAAAAAGCCTTTAAATTGCCCTTTTTAACTTTGTAATTAAGATATTCTTTAAAGTAGTTCTCTTTAACAGGAAATGCGTATTCACTAGGATATGAAGATTTCATAAACGTAATATAATTTAGGACACCATTTCTTCCTATAGTTGTTTCCAGATCTTTTTGTTTACGCGCCATACCAAGTTTTTTTTTATTTTTTTTTTATTTTTTATATTTTTTTTTTTGTAGAAAGCCACCAATGTATTAAGCTAGTGTGAATAAATTTAAGGTTAGATGCCATCAAGACGAGTCTTCGCCCTTATTTATTTAATTTTTTTGTAAATTTATGTAAAAAAACGAATAGACATTTGTAAAATTAAAAACACATACGCAGGTTAAACACAATGCCGAATACGATTACGTATCTTTTTGTAGTTGTTAGATTTTTATTAAATTTTTATTAATAATTAGTTCAATATTTTTAATTTCAAGTTGATAAAATTTATAAAGTTAAATAAATCCATATAAAAACTTTCCTATTTCTAGATTTGACTACCAGGCCAACAAATAAAGTCTAGACAGGAATATACTATATTGTCGTGAAATAACGACCGAATTTCAAAGCAATGCTATATACAATATTTGATGAAAACTAAAAGCATTTGAAAGATATCCTGTGTTGAAATTTTACTGAAAAAGCTATTTATATATGCTCTTATAAAAAAAATTTTAAGGAATAAACGAAAAAAAAAATTGATTATTTTGGAAGTTTAATGTTTGTGTTGTATTCTCTGTATCATTGGTGATGGATGACGAATTAATATTTAATGTGTGGGTCGGGAGTTGGACATACATGTTAGGTTCGGTGTTGTTGTTGATCGAAGGATAATCATTTGTGGTCCCAAGCGAGATAGGGTTTTCGGCATCATTAATGGCTTCTGTCTCAAATTTTTGCTCATAGCACTTCATTGTTTCAGCCAATTGTTTATACTCATTTTTAATCTCTTCAGATTCATTCCTCCACAGTTGGCTTGCCAACTTGGAAATTATGCAGTTAGAACACCTGACATTATTGGCTTTGAGGTAATTGTGAATAACTATCCTATATATCATGAACGAATTAAGAGGCCTTTTAAAGTTGTCATACGACATTTTGGTGACAGGTTTTTTGAAATTTATCGGTTATCTTTTAGAGAAGGCTGAAATTGTGAAATATATAGAATCAGAGTCAAAATAAGCTCTTTATATATTTCGGTAGTTAAAATGCGATTGTTTTTACATAAAAAACTAAAATCACGAGTATTATACATCACGCGCATATATGAATACATAATAATCAAAAGGATCCACGCTATTTATCACGCCAAGAACATTAATTAATATAAATATTTGTTGATATACATTTGTATAAATTTATCATGTTTCATACAGCATTGAATTTTGATTGCTTACTCTTTGTATTCTTTGATTACAGTTTTTGTAAAACCGATTGGTAATTTTGAGTTCGAAACTTTTAAATTGTAAAAAGTATTGATTTTATTATGTACAGTAATAAATTGATGGCAAACGCTGATATGAAAGATTTATCAATATAAAAAATCGTGTAACCATGCAGCGTTTTTACAATAAACTTGGCCTATGCTGTTTTATATTTTGTCTGCAAAAGCTAATATCCGAGGCAAAAAAATTTCGGCATTGCGCATTACCGGGAATCGGTCGGTCAATCGTTCCGCAGCAAGACTTACTGATGGATCGAGTTGGATCGAAAGAGGCGTGTTAGATTTGGCGAGTGGTTAAATGAATATTTATAATTAATTGCCATTTATTGTTACATGATAGAATAGCCTTATAACCCGAATTACTCTTATTGCTATAATTATTATTATCCGTTCGTTCTAGACTCGAATTCCCAGAATTTTTGGGTCACGCGGGCACGTGCCGTCACGTTTTTGTCTCATACCGGATTTAAATCTCTGCTACGCTCTAAACAATTATTGTCTTGCTTTTGCTTAGTAATCACTACTGCAATTTCTTTTAATTTTATTTTTTCAATGAAGAAAACAAGTACTATTAATATTTGGATCATTAGTAGAATGCTAAGAGCATCATTGTTATGTTTAAACAGATTATATATAAAAAAAAAAAAAGTAAATAGCAAAATTTCACTTGGCAATTTGATACTGTATAATATTTAAATAAAAATGTATAATATCTATAATTAGATATATACTTTTATATTGCTTTCAAGTTTTGTAAAAGGGTAAACATGTTTAAAATGTTGGATTTGAATATATAAATCAAGGACGATTTTAACAGAGGTGAAATTGACCGGGGCGCTATATCTCAAAAACGTACTAAGTAAACGGGATCGGGTACTCTAAGTAAAAATGTTCAGAACCCTGAAAACCTCACGAGAACTAAGATCGGGACCTTATATTAATACCCTAACCCTAAAATTTCTTAGGCCGGTGAATTTCACCACCGGTTAATTTTAAATTATCATAATTCTTTTTTTTAGTCTTGATATAATTATATTGATTATTTTTTAACATTCCATTAATATTTGCAAAGAACTTCATAATTGGACAAACGATAATTATGACATTGATCAATTAATTCGACAAACACAACTTAACGCAGTAAAGTTTAAAGATATTGGATGGATACCCTCTACCAAATTTTGCAAATATAAAATATCTTGCTAAAGAAGGTTTTGGCACTGTTTTTAAAGCAGTATGGATTGAAATTTCCCAAAGGATTACTCCAACGCTATAGAGATCTGATTTCTTATCATACTATATTGTATCCTTGACACTGAGGTTCAGTATATGCTGGCATTCCAAGAAGAACGGTTTGAATTTGAAATCTTAAATGTCTCATTTATCAGCTTTGATAATCCAATTTGACTTTCCTTGATGAATTAAGATATTCTTCGAATGCTAAGTTATTAATGATTAAAGTATATATATAATACTTTACAACATTTCATGTAAGAATAAAAGTTTGAGTGCTATTTTCTCAGTTTATCTGTCCATTGTAATCTTGTAAAATGTGCCTTTAGGTATTCTCGTAAAGTTCTTTCATTAGCATGTTGTAAAGCTATGTTATAATATCTGTTGTATCTATGTATATTTTGATAAATACAGTATTTTGCATTACGAGATTACTATTTAATATTCCCAAAAATCATGAACGCTAGTTACCTTTTGCGACTCCACAGAATGTAATAATGTCTGAATGGTAAGAAACTTTTTGTAATAGTTTAAGCTAATTTCATGATTTATTATCATTCAGTAATATATAGAATGCAATTAAAGTTTAAATATAACAAATAATACCTCATCAATAAAATATTTGTTTTTTCCATCAATACTTGTATCAACTTTAAGGCATTTAAGAGCAAACGTTAATTCATTTTTCTCCATTCGTATTTAAAATCTTTCCAAGACTTCTAATGCTGATCACAACAATGTCTGTAAATTTATTATTTGAGATAATTAATGTCTTTTGGAAATAGCAGATATATATGTAAATACTAGATTTTCCTTTATCAGTTACGTACCTGTCGTACGTACATACGTACGTACGTGTACTACATGGCACGGCATGTTAATTTTATAATTTTATCAAACCTAACGTTAAGGTTCATCTTAATTTTAGAGAAGCACAAATTATGACTTCAACGAATACATCACGATCCACCACCTTGAACCAAATAGAAGGTCAATCTACTAATTCTTCATCGACGATTCCGAAATATACAAGATACACAATTACAACTTCAGAATGGCACTATCTAAAAATAAAAATGTAAATACATTCAATCTGTTCTTATTATATTTTCGATCTAAAAAATCCTACAATTTTTTTTCTTTCAACATAGTAATTTTGACCCACCAACAGATCCATTACCAACTATAACATCGTTGGCACTTCGTTCACTAATCAGCAGATCATTATCTGAAGCATTTGGAGTCATTGGATCTGGTATTCATGTTGATATTTTATATTGGAGTGGTGATGACTCTCAAAGTGAAGAATATATTGGAGTGATTAGAGTCCCAAGAGAGTAAGTTTTTCAAATTAATGAAACGTTAATTTAATTATTATTACGTATTATTATTTATACATTTAATCAAATTAGGGACTTAACAACATTATGGAGCTCGCTTACATTATTTAATGCAGCTTTAGATGTTGGAGATCAAATTAGTAAAGAAATTAATTTTGAAGTTCTCGGAAACTCGGCTTTTTTGATGGGATTGTGCACAGATAGTAGGGAGTGGACTAAAAAATTGTTGAATTCTTAATCAATTTAACCTAATTATAATAAACTAGGTTTTGAAAGTTATATATATATATATATTGTATATTTACTCATTATATATGTATATAAAATAATACTTTATTTCTTATAAAGATGCTTTCTAAAACTATAAAACATAATTCTGGGATCCTTTTTTTCATGTACTACATATTGTGTTCTTGAACTGTTAAAAAAATCTTAACTACAAGCTAATTAGGGCATTTTTAAGCAGTTTAATAGATAGGAAAATTTTTAATTAATCAGAAACTGAATAAACAAAATAAGCGAGTTACTATTTCGATGAATAACATCTGGAGATGCAGACTATAGAATTCTCTGATTGGCTAAAAGTTTAGAATCTGCATTTTGCACAATAAATAAATCTCTTAAATTAATTGCAATAATTTAACAACATCTCGATTACTAGCTAATCACATTAAGAAAGCTGCTTGAGAATACTCTTAGACAATTCAGACTATTTTTCAATATCTCTCTAATAAGATATTTCAAAAGATAAGATGAAATTCCATTTTTATCATCACCTTTGACAAAAGTCTCTTGTAGCTAATATTCTAACAGAGCAAATATACTTTTTAAACAAGATTGTATTCATGTTAGGCATATCTAAACATGAATAAAACAAAATCAGTTAGCAGAAAATAACACTAATTAGCTTGACATATTGAATGGCATAATTCAAATGCCATTTAACACGTTGAAATTTTTAAATTCTGTCAGTGTAATTGATAAAAAACTGGTTTCCTTAAATATGTTCTTAACACTAATAATTACTAATCGAAAGTACTATATATAAGAAATAATATAATAAATCATGCCAATGCATCAGTGGTCAATTAATTAGTTTGCATACAATATTTGATTCAAGACAAAAATGCTGCACTTGCCGGGCAGACATCCTAAAATATTTTGACACTCTAGAATATTTTAAATGTCCTAAATTAATTATCTAAAATAATTTAACCATTTAAATTTACAACATGAGCAAAATAATTTAGACACCAACATGTAGGTATAAGATCGATAACATTGGTTTGGTAGATAAAGTTTCAAGCATTTTAAATTTAAAAATTACGATAAATTTTTATTATATTTTATTGTCACGAGGCAATTCTTGAATGTGTACCAGTTTGGTAGTGTATTAATCAATTCAAGTAATTTGCGCCAAATAAAAAAATCTAATGATAACAATAGTAAAACTATAGATTTTAATAGAAAGAAAACACCATTTTTTAATGTTATTCTACTCGAATCATGTTCTTGTTATTTTCTAAAAAGCACGTTTCCCTTCATTTTTTTTTTTTCATAATCTTTAGCCAGCCTCTAATATTATTGGTTTGAATTCAAAAAATAGTTGTATTCTTTACTTTTATAATGTTTATAAATTATAATTTTCAAAATTTTTACAGACCAAAGCATCAAAGTTCTTAATATAATATAAGCATAAAAAAAATATTGACTTTGAAAGTATATAATAAATCTCAAATAAACACGTACTATAGCTTACAAAAAAAAAATTCTTCAAATAAAAAAAAAAGTTCTCTCATAATCTATGCTGAATCATATCTTTAAAAAGAATAATACTAGTGTTTCTTAATGTTAAAGACGTTTACTTTATAATTAAATTTATAAGCTTTGTTATCTTTACATACTTCCGAAATTACTGTAATATACTCTACCACATATTAAGTACGGTCAACTCTCTTTGTAATAGTACCTTTTTATAATAAACAAATTAAAAATTTTAAAAATTATATTATTTCTGTTATGTCTTCAATTTACAAAAGAAAAATAGAAAACATTCAAAGTACAGAATGGTTGATGAAACATATGGTCGTTGAAAAAGAATTTTTACAAATACACTGAATAAAAGAGATCATTGTGGCGCCATGAATTGCGTCACGAGGTAAAAGTGACATCATAGACGAACTGGTTCGAAATTAAATTCCGGAGGCTTAGATAATTTATGGAGTTTATTATCCGAAAGTTGTGATAAAGCCACTATAAAATAAGTTTAAGCCTCATTAGTCCTTTAAGTTATCGTTATAAAAAGAACGTAGCTTAGATAAGTTTACAACACTATGTACGAGGTGGGGTGAATCATACGATTTATACTTTACACTCTTAAATTATAGACTTTTATGCTATAAGGCAACTCGCCAGTGGCGTGATGTTTGGTGATTTGAGTCATATAATAAAAGAGAAGCTTAATGTGCCCTCCATAACATTATTATAATATCTTTCCTTATTAATATTAAAACTTGCTCTATGTATAAAAATACATCATATTGGTATATATTAACTTTACATTTGTAAATTTTAAGAAAAATATCGTCATCTCTATATGACACCAAGACATAAAAAAAAACAAAAATAAAAATTAATCCAATGCTGAAGTATTAATTCTAAAGTTTGAAATAGGAAATGTTACCAGGTTTGAAACTATGATATTTATAATGTTGTCACATCAAGTTATATTACACTTGTCAATCATAAAAAGAAAAGAAATTGAAATAAATATACAGTATTTTTTACTGTCACATCAGGTTCAACAATAATTTGATCAATTGAAATCACCTTTAAAAACACCAATGTTATTTCTGTAGAATTGTTACCAATGATGAACTTAATGAGTTTATCATAAATACAGATGAAAATTCTATTTTGCAATCTCAAGCGCTACAAAAATCAATATTTTTTATTTGGCTTCAGAAATTGATATTAAAACAAGATAGAATAGTATGTTTTATATATTTATACTTATAAATAGTTTTAAGCTTACCTTTCACCCTCTTTGTCTTGATTATAGCCTTATATTTGCACTTTCTATTTGTAGAAAGATAAAGACTACCTGTAAAACCATTTACTATTTTATCTAAATTATTGTGGTATGCTCTTATATTTGGTACTATTCATTTGTTAAAGATAAGAATTTCACTATTAATAAAATTAAATTTTCTATAGTATTGTATCTAATATTTGTTATATAGTAATTAAATCCTAAAAAAAGAAGTGTATTAAAGATTTCTGAAAATTATTCCAAAAAAAATAAAAAATAGGTTTGAGCATTTATTAGAAGAAATAAATGAAACTTTGATAAATTATTATCAAAACATGTGAATGTGCCAACTAAAAACAAGCAAGACATCAACACTTTATAGTGTAGACTTATTAAAAGCTTTAATAATTTTAAATTATTTTTAAATATTATTTTTAAATATCATATTATTATAATTAAACAATTATTTTAATAAGAAAAATGCTATTGTAATGCAAGTTTAACAGTATATAAAAACATTCAGCAAAAAACTAGTGCTATTTGAAGCAATATACACTTCTCTGACAGAGATTACTGGAATTTTCTAATTTATAGATGATCAACAATTATGTTGTATTATTTACAAAATTTTTTTTTTGTCTAAAACAATACTATATGGCCACAAATTTTTTTATAGCTTCTTCAAAAGCTATTTTATTTGAATATATATATATATATTTTTTACAATTTTTTTTTTTTTTTAAATAAAGCAAAAAAAAGAACTTACTGAAATATAGCACAGCCAAATCATTGGTGCTTGGAAGTGTAGTGTGAAGACAATTAGGATCATAAAAGCCTTAGAATTTTTCCAGAGTACCATCTATGATGTTATTACCTATTATAAAAAACTGGAGAAACAAAACTGCCTCCTTGTCCTGATGGGGTCTCTAAAATAACTGAATGTAGTTCTCATCACCTCATTTGCCTATTAAAGCAGGATAGAAAGGCTAGCTTAAATGTTTTAATAAATAAATTTGTTAAATCAACATCTGTAAATATGTTCACATGTACTGTCCAATGCCACCTTTATGAAATAGGCTATTTTAGCCAAGTTGAAAAGAGAAAACCATTTGTGAACAAAGTTAATTGTATAGCTCATTTTCAGTGGGCTAAAAGTAGAAAACATTGAAACAAAAGGTGGAAAAATATTATTTGGAGTGACGAATCAAGGTTTGAAGTGTTTGGTGGGGATGAGCATACTTATATATAGAGGAAACCCAAAAAAAAATATGATATTTAAGTCAGAAAGAAGAAGTGTAATAGTTTGGAAATGTTTTAGCATATATAGTATAGGACCTTTGATTTGAGTTCATGGGACAATGAATTTGAAAAACTATATTGACATTCTTAATAATTGTTTATTACCTTATTTAGAAGGTTTAGAAAATGTAACTAATAAAAAAACTTTCTTTTTCAAGACAACAATGTGAAAATTCATATGGCAGCTTATACAAGAGAATTTATAGCAAGAAATTTTGTTATTCTACTTTTTTGGCTCTCACAAAGCCCTGACCTCAACCCCATAGAGCATTTATAAAATGAATTGGAGTATCATATCTGTAAGCACATTCTTTTGCCAAGTAGTAAATTAGAACTCTTTGATTTGCTACAAAAAGAATGGTATAATTTAGATGGTTGGGTTCTTGAAAACCTTGTTAAAAGTATGCCCCAATGTATACTTGCTGTAATTTATGCTTTGGAATACTCTACATGATATTACTTTTTGTAAATAAAAATTTGTTTACATAGTTATTAGGCTATATAAACTTAATTTTTTGGTTCTCATAACCCGGCTAGGTCATATTTTGAAATTTTTTTAAAAAAAATTTTTTATATGTTTTAATAGGCGGGTGGGATTTCAAAAAAAAATTTTAAAAAATTTTATAAAATTTAAAATTTTTTATATATAAAATTTTTAAATAAAAGTCTGGGCGGGCAGGTCATTTTTTTTGTCCCATGTTATGAGAACCAAAAAATTAACTTTGTATGGCCTTAAATAAAAAAAATCTTGATAAGATTAATAAATATATTGTTAAGAAATTATAATCAAAACATGTATAAAAAAAATGATCATCATATCAGAAAAAAAAATTCTGGTGATCTCTGTCAGGGAAGTGTATAAAAAGTTCTAATTAATATAGTGTTATTTTATTTTTTTTATTACTATAGGAACTCTATTCTAGAAAACTAACAACTGCTTCTATAAAATCTCTTTATACTTATAGTTAAAATTGGACACCTGCATGAGATTATATACTTGAGTTCTTGAGAAAACAATATCTTTTATTATGCCAAACTTCATTCGATATAATTATTTGTGTTATTCCATATACTGTATAGATAGGCCTAAATAGAATGATAAACTGCTCCAAGACTGTTATTCTTTCCTAAACTATAATACTATCTTAAATGTTTAGTTATTGAATCGATAATAGAATTTTCTCTCAATACTGTTGAAAAGATTGTGTGCATATTTGTAATCAGACAAATATCTTTACAAATTTCTCCTTAACTTATTAGCAAAAAGATAGGCTGTTCTTTATATACAGTATTCTTTTTATAATAGATAGTGTCAAATTTGTGGATTCAGAATCTACTTAAGTGAATTTTGGATCTAAAATATAACGTTATTATTTAGTCAACTAAGCTGATTTTTATAATATCAATTTAAGTCTCTACTACTAATACTATTACTATACAAATATGAATATTAATGTATAAAGTAAAGATGGTTGGTTAATCAATAAAATTTTGATATAACCTTCATTAATGTCCAAGTATTTACAGTATCCATATATGATTTCTGCAGGTACTATAAGTTTTAATAAATGAAACTCAAAAAATTTTCTTTTTTTTTCAACCATCTTTATAATTAAAAATAATAATTAAATTCTTTAAGAATCTTTCAAATAAATGTCTTGAACTTCTTAATAGCAATGAGGATTTAAATATAATTATTCAAGTTAATGAATCTATAAATAAGATATTTCAAGTACACTCTGCTATTTTAAGAAAATGATCTTTATACTTTCATAGTGAATTGGCAAACACTAACAAATAAAAATAATATTAAAACAATTAATTTAAATCATGTTTTTATTAAATAATTTGAAATTATTATCAAGTTATTTTCTTTCAGTGCATTATATATTTTAAAAATTACTGTATAATTAATATTGATAATTTTTATTTTGAAGGTAGGAGTGTTTCTATTAGAAAATTTTGAAGTTTTATTCATTTTTGATATAATGCTTGTTGCATATGAATTTTTTCTTGAAGAACTAGAAAAATTCCTTAAAGCACTTTTAATTGAAGAAAAGGCTTCATGACTTTGTTTACATTTTACTTATATTTATAAAATGTGCTTTCAGAAAGATAAAGCTCAAAAGATACAGAAATGGTATGATATTATAGTAAAATATCCAGAAAAAATTTTTGACTCTAAAGATTTTGATTCAATTCCTGAAAATGTTTTAATCTCACTTCTCAAGTGTAATGATTTGAAAATGGATGAAATTAAGATTTGGAATTATATTATTAAATAGGGAATCGTTAAAAATTCTGGCTTATCATCTAATCCTAAAGAATGGTCTCATGAAAATTTTTTAACTTTGAAAATTACTTTACAAAATTGTTTACCTCATATTCGTTATTTTCAATTCTCTGGTGAAGATATTGTTAATAATGTGAAACATATAAACAAATTCTTGAAAAAATCTTTGAAGTGGTATAAAGATATGACTCATGTCTTATAACCAATCTATTTCTTTATTAGTTTTTTCTTCTCGCACAATTATAACACCAACACTACCATCTAAAATTGATAATTGTCAATATCATAATATGCAGATGAAACTATTCCATTGAAAGTTATGCTATCAGACAAAATCAAAAGTATAAAATATAAAGTAAGAGAAAAGAAAATACCCCATTATACAAACAAAGTTGTAATATTGTTGGTAATTTAAAAAATCAACAACGTTTGAAATTTTGCTGATCAATTATTAAAAAATCATTATAAATTCCCTGATTATAATATACAAAATGAATCCATTATAGTAATATTAATCAAAAATGAATTAATCAAACAGGTCATGAATGGACTTAGAGCTTTATTTAATTGATGGGTTAAAACGTGTCAAGGAATAAATTTTACTTGGTGAAAAATAATTTAAGTGGGTCAATTGTATTTATTATTATAATGAAATTTATATAATTCAAACTTTTTTTATGGTCAGGATCCCGTAGCCTAGTGGTCTAGGCGCCTAACCATCCACAGACAAGATCGACAGTTCAATTACAGCTGGTGGTAATTAATTTAATTAATTATCTCTGTAACCTTCAGGAGCTTTTGAATGTAGAACCCTGTGGCGGTAAGACTATATGAAGTACATATTTGGCTGATAAAGAATTCTTGGAAGGAGTTCCAAGCCATGGAGAAGATCAGGTACTGCATGTGACATGGATCACAGAAGGAAATACTGCAGAAGGCTGTGCGTGTGAATCCACAATTGGCAAGATAGTACCAACAACCCTAAGGCGACATTGGAATCTTGATTGGGAGGACGGCTATATGCAATATATCCAAAAGTGGTGAGAGAAGTGGTGAACATAATAAGGGGCTGTGGTAAGAAAATGGCTTTACCAAATATGGAACACCTCTGGTACAAGGAAACAAGGAAAACCAGCTAAAAGAAACCCTGAAAAGCATGGAAGCAAGCGCTCTGATAGTACAAAAATAAAGATGGCCAGTAAATAATGTGTTACACAACCTATATAAGAGTCATATGACGAAACATAGCAGAAGCGCAGGTCCTGGATTACTGGCTTGTT
The DNA here is from genome assembly GCA_910591965.1 of Dentiscutata erythropus. Classification (NCBI taxonomy): domain Eukaryota; kingdom Fungi; phylum Glomeromycota; class Glomeromycetes; order Diversisporales; family Gigasporaceae; genus Dentiscutata; species Dentiscutata erythropus. The sequence continues at coordinate 106 of CAJVPY010000542.1, read as the reverse complement.
ATAGTAATTAAATAAGGTACTTAACTCCTGTTCTAAGGATCTAGACTTCTGTAATACCATACCGATAGGGAGTACTATAAAAGGAGCGGTAGCCTAATTTGGTGGT
>CAJVPY010000541.1:0-26059 GCA_910591965.1 Dentiscutata erythropus | reverse complement strand
AGATCTAATATGCATATTATATCTATTGAAAAGTTTTCAACTTATCATTAGTAACGTTAACAATGATAGCCAACTTCAAGAATGATGCGAAAATCCGAATCTCTATTGATAGACAAGTTAGCGTCCTATCTATTTTGCCAAATTTCATATAATCAACAAATATTCGGAAAGAAAATATCGATCAGTTTGAAATGAAGGGCATAAAGAATGATTAATTGCAAAGAGTACATAATTTATCACAGAAAACAACCAAATGGTTAAAAAAATAATAGCTATTATAATGTTGAAATTTAAGTTTATTTGTATTATTCTATGCATTAGATGTGTTGTTAATTACATTAAATATTACTTTATATCATCGCTATAATTGAAAAATAAAGTCTTAGTAAAAAAAACAAAAGTAAAAATTCGCCGGACCATCATCCGGACCATCATCCGAACCCAACCCGATACACATTTCCAGGTGCTAAAAAATAAAGTTGTGACATGATTGCCAAAAAAAAAAAAATTTTTTTTCTGTATTGAAAACATTAAAAAATTTTTGAAAACATTAAAGACTTGAAAAATGTTCCCAGTTAGATCATAAAATCATAATTGAATTTCACACACTGATTGGCAGATAAGTGTGTCGAAAGTCGCCCGGCTAACGACGTAGAAAATCAATGAACTCAAAATTGACCTCGATCGCATAATTTATCGCATAATCCTGGACACCCTAACGTACGTACGTACGTACATACAATTGTTAATAACTCGTGACCCTGTGACGCAAATTGAATAATTTTAGTGCCATTCTATTCGTCTCATCGAGACGGATCGAATGGTACTAAATCTGGACCAATAAATAACGAGATATGTGAGATTTTTACTAACTTCGCCAAATTGCTCATTTACCTTATATTTGCAAAATAAAATTAGGGGACGGTCTACCGACACAGCAATTCACATGACTTATCTTCTTATCGACACAGCAAGTCCCTACTAATTGCTGTGCTGATAAGAAGATAAGTCATGTGAATTGCTGTGTCGGTAGACCGTCCCTAAAATTAGTGTTATCGGTATAATTTTATTGGCACGTGTATAGTTTATACAAAATAGGGTTAGGCCGGTTTCGAACTGGAACTATAAGCCGCTTTCTAACTAGCTCAGAACCGGACTTTTTAGAACCTATGACAAGTCTATATATGTATTTAACTTTTATTTTTAGCTAGCTTGAATTTTTAACACCGAAAATCTGAATATCTGAATATCCCACGTTTTTGTAAAGCAATTAATTAATATAAGTTTAAAGTAGATAATCATTGAATCATTCATTAGATAGGCTCGGAGTGAATGGTCTATAGTGTAGTATGTGATAGTGATGTATGTTTACTTTTTCTTGAACATGGCTGTACATAATTTCGATTTTAGGTAATGTAATATCAAATAACTTATTCAAATCTTTGATGTCTTTGTTGATGTAAATCAATCGATCGACTGTTAGCATTAGTATTTACGAACAACAGTTTGATCAGCATATAAGTGTTCTCACAACAAAACCATACAAAACGAATTGTGTGACCATGTCAAAATATAAGCTGCACATTCAATAAAATATATCAAATCCCATTTCTCTCCAATTAATGCGTATGTAAATTTAGGTTTTCAAAAAAACTGTCAAGTAGGTAAATCCTAAGATCCCTCGTTAGTATTAAACCCCCCGTCGATTTACCGAAAAAATTCCATTACTTCTGAAAACCTAACCCGTTGTTTGGATTTGGCGTGTGGCGAACCACAAAGACAGACCTTCGTTAAAAAATCACCTCAGTAGTAGAAATGGAGGAGTTGGACGTTTCAACAGTTTCTAAGTTGAAAACGTTAGGAGGTGATGAATCAGATGAAGAATCTGATTTCCTTCCGTCTTTTACAAAACCCACACTTCCTTCAATATCGACGCTGGACGTAATGAATGAATCAGCTGATCTATTGGAGGATAAGGAGTGGTTAATTCGAAATAAGCGTAGATCATCGACCGTTTCTTCACTTCGAGATCAATCAGAACGTTTTAATGATCAAACTCTAGGAAGCAGAAGGGGGAGCTTCAAACTAAATAATGATGATAGGATTATCAAAATGTGCGCTATGGCTTGTGCATGTACCTTTGGCATAGGGAGCCATTTTTTCGCTCATATTATCGGTCCTATGAAAGGAATATTAATGGAGGTAGGTTATATTCGTAAGCCTATTACGTTTTGATATTATATTTATAATATGAGCTTATTGATTTCTCTCGATTAAAAATAGAAACTTAATCTTACAAACACTCAATTTTCACTATTAGTTGCATCATTTACTTTATGTAATAGTGTGATTCCAATAGTTTCGGGATTTCTTGTAGCTAAATTTGGCACAACTCGAAGTTCTCTTGTTGTAACATCCATAATTTTGATTGGGACGATTATTGTAACAGCCGCGTGTTGGACTGGTAAAGTTGGATTAATGATTTTTGGGTTTACAATATTTGGGTGAGCAATTGCTTATTATATTTTATATTTTCTCTTCCATATCTGGAAATAATAAGCTAAACAGGTGCCATCCAAATTTTTATAAATGTATAGCATGGGATTGGCGCCTTTGACCATCGTCCAAGAAACGATAATCGTTCAGTTTTTTCATGGGAGCGGCTTGGGATTTGCTTTAGCTGCTGGTATGACTTTGGGAAGATTAGTAAGTTTTGTATAGTAGTTAATCCATCTATGAATAATTCTTTCAGACAATAAACTTTTATAAAGCATACTATTTAAATATTTATATAACTTTTAATCATAAATATTCCTATAAAATTTAGGCATCCTTTCTCGCAACAATATTAGCTGTGCCATTGTCTATGGTGCCATCTTTTGAATATCGTATGCCTTTCCTTGTAGCTACATTTACATGTTTTTTATCTTGGGTAATGAACATTGTATATATATGTCTTCTAAGGCACGCTAAGAATAGAAATAGCCGCACAAAAGAAGGGGCCGCATTATATCAAGTAGTTGAAAATAAAACGGTCCATTGGAATGCTATATTTACGCTTTCCGATATCTTTTGGTGGTTGTTAGTTGTAGGTTTATTATTCGGATCTTGCATGACACCATTTCTCCATTTATCCAGGTAAATCATATGATTATTCCATATTCCAATATATTTTACCATTTTTAACGGTTTATTCTTTATTTAATATAGTAATATAATAAAACATCGATATGATACAACGGACTTATTGGCTTCATGGGATGCGTCGATAATCATGTTAATGCCAGTGATAGTTTATCCATTCTTGGGATTATTTTTAGATAAATATGGACACCGCCTGATGATTTGTGAGTAAAATCTACTTAGCTTTTATACAATTTTAATATTTAACTGTGATTTTTAATATAAATTTACATCAATGTTCAGTAATTTTTGGCTCGTTGGCGTTCTTGTTTACTTATTTACTATTGTTGGCACCTCCAAGTATTGTTCATCCGCTATCACCGATTTTCCTCTTTGCGATTGCCTACTCTGTAGTCCCACTTACTACTATTACACTTATTCCGCTACTTACAAAACATGTGTCCACTGGTCTTGGGCTCTTTAAAAGCGTAGACAATATTGGTGCTACATTATGCCAAACAATAGCCGGCTTGTTGCTTGATGCTCACGTAAAGAAAAAACAGTATATAATAGATGGAAATGGTGTTGAATTGGGTCATGAAGATGACGATTTGGTTGCGTTAAAGATGTTTGCAGTTTTAAGTTTATTATCTGTTGTGAGCTGTTGTATATTTTGGTGGGCGGACAAAAAGTATAGAGGAGGGAGTCTCGATTCAATAAATAGTGGTACTACTCACGATCTCCACGAAAATTACGGACAATTACGCGAAACTGAAGAGATAAACAGTGAAGGACGAATACTCTCAATGAGCATGGTTGATGAAACAGCTCTTTCAAAAACAGCAATATCAAATAAGAAGAAAAGAAGTATAATATATATGTGGATAATGGGCTTGATGCTTGCTATATGCTGGATTGTTTTTGGAGTGGTTGCTTATGAGAAGGCTGGGGTACACGCCAATGCTAGTGAGTAATTAAGATCTAATGTTTGAAGGCTAAAAATAATTACCGTTGTTTTTGTAAACATTGTAAAGTCATTTATAGGTTACTACGAGTGCCTTAAAAAAATTAGTTATTATTAATAATCTATATATTCTACTTAATAATAAATTGTACGGAAAAATTCAATTTTGGCTAAATTCATAATAGTGACTAAATTCAAAATAATTGATTCAAGATCACATTGCTACAATTTTACATAAATTCCTTGAATCGAATGTAATTAGGCACAGTTCGTAACTATACATTAACAATACTAGGAAAATATTTTCTGATAAACTAATCAGAATTGAGTAAGATGATTTGCAATACTGCTCAATAATTGATCCTACAGGCATACAATACGCACCCTCCTTAAATGCAATATCCTTTCCAATGCACGCACTCGAGTTTTTACTGAAAACCTATCTATAAATGAACACTCTAAATGTGAACTAATCTAAGGGCTCTAGAACATAATTATTATTAAATCAGTTGTCAAACTAATGTATATCACTATGTGCAACACATGTCCCCTCTTGATTAAGACCCAGGTATTATTCCTACCTACTCGTCTGGCTTAATAATACATATACCATACCGTTCCGAAATTAAGCGCCCTTTTTTTACATACCAAGATCATTATAATGCAGGCCAAAATTGGCATAGTGCAATCCCTAGGTGCTTATTTTCGGAGGATACTTAATTTCGGAACGGTCCGATTTAATTTTACGTACATATATATATTTGTATCTGTTGTACGTATCTGATTTAATTTTACATATCGATATACTGTATTTGCCTGATTTAAAACACCGGCTTGCAGCTGATGCATCCCAGATAAAGATCATCATATGAGATGCATAGCGTTATATGATGTACATCAAGATTTTGTAATTAGATTTTAATAAAGTAACAATTATTATAAAACACACCAATAATGTTCTATTATATATTTTTCTTATATTTTTCTAAGTTTTTATAGGTTTTGTATATAAAATTTTTAATACAACTTTTTTTTATTAGGGTTAAAGTTTGGGAAGAGTTTTTTAGAGCATAAAATATTTTTATTTAAAATACTTCATGCTAATTAATTAGTTATTTTTTAAAAAAACATATATATATGTGTAAAACAATAGGTTTAGTAAACTAAAATAAAAAATAAGTAGCTAATTAGTACAGTCATCCTCCCATACAATCACCTCCTATATAATCACAAACTCTATATAATCACACGATTTTGTACAGTTGTTTTTTTTAATATTAAAAATATCTTTATATAATCACAATTATAATACTATTACCTTTTTTTAAAAAGTTTTTTTGCTAATTTATTAATAAAAATATCTTTTTAAAATCACAACTTAATAAAAATTTTCTATTTAAATTCTATAGATTTGTAAAAATATCTTTAATTAAAATTTTAAAAAAATAAAATGTCTATTAAGTGGAATAAATTTGCTATTTTTACTCAACTTTTGATAATTAATATCTTGATGACTATTTAAGATACTCTTTCCGACAATCATTTAGATCAAAATTTTCTATGAAAGAAAAGTCAAGTTTGGATACTAAAGAAGTAGAAAAGATCTGTAGTAGGTGGACAACAGTGTAGTTTTTATAAAAGTCAACCTTTTGTGCTTTTAAGAGGACTCCTTTATATATTCGACATGCAAGTTGAAAGTGTCTTTATATAAGATAACTGGCTGGGGAAGTGTGCTCTTGTATATAAAATTTTGGTGAAAATTTTCTGTTAACAAAGCAACTTGTTGCGAAATAACTGGAGAATAGTGAAAAACTTGCTCTTCTCAAGCCATATTCTTTTATTTGGCCAAGTGACTCCTCTCTTACTTACTTTTACTTTTCTGCTGGTCTTCCAAAAATTTTTTCAAAAAAGTGAGAATTTGGCTTACCCCTTCCAAAAGATCAGCATTGTTTATTTTTTATTTTTGGATAAACTTGGTAAATTGCAACCACGTGTTTGTTTATTTGAAAATATGGAGCTACTCCATGTGACAAGATCGGGTCTTAGGTTAAAGAGATATCTGATAAAGTATATTAAGTTGGAAAAGAAAGATTATATTAGAGATATACAATAATTGCAGTTGTTATACAATTTTTATTAGCCTGGCATGGGTTATAATAGTGTATTTGTATTTTTTTTATATATGTTATGCTACCTTGTTCTTTTTTGTGCTTCTTCTATTTTTTTCCCTTTACAATGTAATCTTATTTAGAATATACTTTTTCATATATGTTTCTTTTTTTTTGTTTTTGTCTCTTTTTTTTCTAAATTTTGGTTTTCTTTGGTAAATTTAGCAAATATTTTTCCCTTATAAAAAAGTAAGAGATAAACTATTCTGCTTGGATCTAGGTAAAAAAATTTATAAAAAGGGATAGATGGTCATGACAGGCTAGTAGATCCTAGTTAGTGATATGTAGATCTGAAATCTGAGATAGATCTAGAAGAAGCAAGAAGACTGCTTCTGCTCTGGCAGGTTACATATAGGTCCAATTGGAAATCAGATAAATCATACTTTAGTATAAAACAGCTTGGCTGTAATTAGATATTCAAATATAAAAATTTGTTCTATCTATGTTAAATAATAAAGTTGTGATATGACCACTTGAAAAAAAAAAAAAAAATCTCGATGACTATTGATTGAAATTAGTTCAAATTTTTACTATAAATAAAATTGTTATTCTTCTATTATATATAAAAATTTCAGCTGATTTTGTTTGGTATTCCTTGAGTAATCACTTGTATAATCTAGAATTAGTATTACGTGACTTTATATATATCTTTTAAATTTGTTACTAGTTAACAAAAAAATAAATAAATTTAAAAAAATTTTCTTGTAAAATGATATTATAGAACCAGTACTACAATATTACAAAAAGATTTTTTATTTAAACATACCAGATCCGAATTTATTTACTACTAAAGTTGTTATATTTTAATATTAATACCAGAATTTGGCCACTATATTTAATATAATAATTTATCAAACATAATAACAATTTAGATGCACTCCTATTTTCTGTGCCAGATTATGTCGATCAATATGTTGTGTAATGATCCAAGTACCGAAATGTAAATACATATGCATGTAAAATAGATAATAAATAAACTTCGAAATTCTTATTAATATTAAATAGCAACTTATAATACATATACTGTTTGACTACACTTATAACATCCTTACAAATAATACTGCTATAATTATAACCCGGATGCAAACCACAAGAGCTCTATTAATCAAATGCAACTTTTTCAAAAATTTAGATTGCTTTTTATAAATGCAAGTGTGTATACACTTAAAAATTTTTATCTTACAATATATATAACTCCCTGCAATATAATATATCGGCACTATATCGAGTATATACTAAAAATGAAATTTTCGAATAAGATTCCGGGTACATTGTGCAAGAGATAATTGATTCAAGTCGCAATCTCAATATACTTAATTAAGAGATAATGATTCAAGTCGCAATCTCAATATACTTAAGGGATAATGATTCAAGTTGCAATCTCAATATACTTAAAGGATAATTGATTCAAGTCGCAATCTCAATATACTTAAGGGATAATTGATTCAAGTCGCAATCTCAATATACTTTAACATTAATACGTAATGTTTCAAATCGTAATTATGACAGATAGCCTAATTGACAGATTAGTGATGTAATCATACATATATACTAACAATAATGCAACAATAATAATAAGCGATATACATAAAGTTTCAAATTGTAATAATAATGCAATAATGACAGACTATTGTAAGTAATTTAGAGTCTAATTGGCAGATCAATGATGTAATTGATATAATTGTACAGTACGTATATACTATAAATACAGTTCGAAAATATACCAGATTTAGAAATCAGGTTCTAGAAGGATCTACAAACAGGTTTGTGCATTTGATTGGTTGTCACACTTTTTTTTTATGCACGTATTCGAGCTGGGGTTTTATTAAATTTCACATATTCATTTATTACTAAATGATATAAGAATAAATAATAAAAGCGACAAACTTCAATAATCCCAAATAATCCCGCGAAGTAAAGTGTCTATGAAAAGGTAAATGAGAACGTAAAATTATGTTTATTTCTATATATTGTCAAGTGAAAAAAATGAAAAACTGTATCTTTGCTAGCATACTAATCCGAATAGATTGAACATAGCACCATAGCAAGAACGAACATAGCATAATAGAACGAAATAGTATTGTATCATAGTAAGAATATAGTATGATAGTTGCACATGGTAAGAAAGAACATGGAACAAATATAGTGTAGTTAGAATGAACATAGGTAGTTAGAATGAACAGTGTAGTTAGAACAAATTAGTATAGTTGGAATGAATATAGTGTAGTTGAAACGAATATAGTGTAGTTGGAACGAATGAAGTAGGAATGAACATAGTGTAGTTGGAACGAATGTAGTGTAGTTGGAACGAACGTAGTGTAGTTGGAATGAATGTAGTGTAGTTGGAACAAACATAGTGTAGTTGGAATGAATGTAGTATAGTTAGAACGAACGTTAGTATAATGTTGAGACAAGTGTAATAGTTAGATGAATATAGTATGATAGATGTAATGAATATAGCACAATAATTTGAACATAGCAACAATTAATAGTTTAGTAGTTAAGATAAACATAGCATGATAGTAAGAACAAATAGACATAGTGAACATGCGTGTAGCACGAGAATTAGAATGATAGTTAGGTAGATTCGAAATGAATATAAGAATAATAGATAATTTAGGGTAAGCATAGCACGAAAAGCATGATAGTTAAAATGAACATACGTGTAGCATGATGATTGAGACGATAGTTAGATAAATTCGAAATAAATATAATAATAATAAATAATTTAGGGTAAAAATAGCATAAGAGTTGATGGGTTTGGAACAGGGGTTAGGTAGATTCGGGATGTAGTATAAGAGTTTGGTACATTCTATATAGCACGGAAATTTGGAACATAGCACGAAAACTACATAGTTTAGTATTTAATTTTTAAGATTGTAATTTTAAAATTAATAATGACATAAATAAAAAATAAAATTAATTTTAAAAAAACGAATTAAATATATAAATTGTATACACTGTAGTTATATTCTTAATAATATAGTATATATTTTAAATAAAAACTAAAATTAAGTTTAAAAATGAAGTAAATTGCTTGATAAATTTAATTGGCCAGCGATCATTCTTTAGAAATTTCCAGAATCAATTGAGCGATGATCTATTTCTATAAAAGGTGTAATCATCGCTATCCATTTATGGTATATTCCCAGACTGAAATATAAAATTAGATCCTAAAACTTAAACCTTTACTTCGTTATCTTAAATACCTTAAATAAAACAAATATCGTTGCGTGTGTAGCAGGAAGTTTAGTAGCAAAGAAGAAGTTTGGCGTTAGAAAGGTGATAAAGCATAGTGAAAGAGGTGTATAAAATAAACTAGACATTTAAAGCATAAACATTGTGCCATTATAACTTGAAATATAATTTGTATAACGGAAATGGTGATTAGTACAACTAGTTGGGAACGTTAGGCAGGTTGGGCGATCAAGAAATAAAATAGGATCTAGTTAGATTTTAATTGTACGTAAGTAATAATACAATTAATGAATCACACCAGGAAAATTAATACATTAACTTATTCACAATTTAATTATTTTAAGATAGTAGAATTAATATTTGCATTTATGAAATTATAACCTTTACATTCACTGGCTATATAGATGAGGATAAGGATGTGTCAACAAATTATGTAAGGAAAATACGTTCATGAACTGTAAGGAAAATACATTTGCATATCCTATGGAAAATACATTCACATATCCTATAGAAAATATACTTACATATTCTATGAAAAACTCATTTACAAATCACATGGAGAATTTATTTACAAATCATATGGGGAATATGTTCTCATATTATATAGACGATACATTTATAAATGCTACTAAAACTCTAGTTATTGATAAAGACATTGAAGTGGATATAGGCACTGAAATGGATAAAAGTATGGAAGTGGGTGAAGATATGAGAGTAGATAAAAGTACAGAAGTAGACGAAGATACAGAAGTGAATAATGGCATCGAAGTGAGTTAAAATTGTACAGTGCACAACACTTAAAGACTACACAAAGTTTAAAGGCCAATATTTTTTGATCTAAAAAAGATATTTAAAAAAAGGAAGCCGCTATTAATCAATTTGCTACAATTTAGCGGCTTTATTTTTTAAAAAATTATAATAACTTTTTAAAGTATATAGCTTTAAAAATATAATATTTTTATATAATCATATATAAAAAAAGTTAAAAATAGGACACATTAAAAAAAATAGACAATCAAATTGGTTTAAATTTATATAATAAAATTTTAAAACCATTTTAACCAATCAAAATTCAAGAAATTTGACCAATCAAAATTAAGCAACTATAAAAACATCAAAAATCAACGTTTTAAAACAAATTAAAGTTTTAAATTTTAAATTTTAAAAATGGGACAAATGTAGTCTTTAAGTGTCGCGCACTGTACATATTAAAATTATATCTTATTACTAGTTATTATTTGCTTATCATAATTATTTTTTTATTTTAAGAAGATTGACTATACTGAATTAAATTTTGATTCTTATGAAGCAACTAGCGATACTACAAATATTGTTAATTATATGAATGGTGAAAATTCTTGTGAGGTAAATTGAATTTTAAAATACAATACAAATTTTTTTTACAATATAACAGATAATAACAATAGTATGTTTTTAGATTTTTTTCTGGAACTCATTACCAGATTTTCTACAGGCTATTTTCTCTTCGAATTATAGCTATATGATCCAACATATTATCAAATTGCCACCATATTATACCTATGAAGGTTTTGAAATATAGCAATTTGAAGTTGGTGCATTCGTAAATGTTTCAACCATAGAGGATATAAAATTATAGTTTTCTGCTTTTGAAGAACACTCAAAATCGACAATGCTGCAAACTAAGGGTTATGGAGTCAAAGGCAAACGAGTTATTTTTTGTGAATCAAGGCATTGTATTCATAGCCAAATTGTTAGAAAAAAGCAAGATGATTCTAAAAGAACATATCCAGAATCAACGTGTAATAGAAATATAGATTGTGAAGCAACTTTACATTTGTGATTAGAACGTTGGCGTTTGAATACCAGCCATCTTTTGGAAGTTAATATTTGCTTTAAACATAATCATATTGTAAATTCTGCTGAGTCACTTGGTTTTAGACACGTGAATGAGGAAATACGTAATAAATTTATTCAAATGTTCTATAATAGTTATTCGCCTGCTTTTGCTTTGTATACTCATCAAGATAAGTTATATCTTTCAGCTTTATCAAATAAAAATTTAGTTGAAACTCTTGCTGACCGTGCGGTTAACCCAGATTATACCTATGTTATTCGTCTTTTTGAATATTATCTCAATTCGCAACTTGGTGGACAAAATGGCGCAATGATGTTTCAGCATTTAAATGAAGAGGTTTTTAATTAAAATGCGTCTGGCTATGGAAAAGCAATCATTCAAGAATATGACTCGCAAATGAGAAAAGCATTTATACTATGTATTGTAACAGGATTAATGAGTAGAGTACATGAGAGAGTTCGTGAAGCTGGAGAGATTTGTTATGTGGATGTCTCTTTTTTGTTTGAACCCCTAAATACAGCAATAACACTTTTGTATACAAGCTGCATAGCAGGTACATTGCCGTTAGGACTATTTGTTACATCCGATAAGCACGAAATGACAATTGCAAAAGCAATTGATTTTTTAAAATTAATTCTCTCTGAACATGCTTTATTTGGTTGTGGATAGGATATTGGACCTCAAAATGTTTTAACTGACAATTCAGCTGCAAAGCGGAATGCGTTGAAATGTTGCTGGCCTCAGTCTAATCTACTTTTATGTATATTCCATATATTGCAGGCGTTTTGGTGCTAGATTTACAGCTCAAAACATGGTATAAATAAAGAGCATCGTATAATTATAATGAATCAAATGAAAAAAATTGTATATTCTTGTACAGAAACTGATATGAATAATCATTATTATGAATTAAAGAATAATTTTTATCAACAGTATCCATTATTTGCAAGATATTATGAACGTTTTTGAAACCGACAGCAATATTGGGTGCATTGTTTCTGGCTAAATTTATTATTATATAGTAATCATACTAACAATTATATTGAACGTGGCTTTGGCTTGCTTAAAGATATCATTTTTGCAAAAACCAAAGCGTATAATGTAGTTTAAGTTTTTTACTTTGTTATTAAAAATATAGAATGCTTTTACAAACGTCGTTTATATGGACTGGCATATCGGCATCCTGGTCATATGGAAATTGCAAAGAGATTCTTGTGTTCTGGTTGGCAAACCATTGATAGAGATTTAATTCGTCAGACAGACAATACGGATGAATATTTAGTATTAAGCATGAAAGAAGAATCAGGGCTTGTTTATAATATAAATAGTGCTATTGGAACATACAATTGTTTTATTGGGATGACAGGTGCACAATGTAAACACCAAGGTGCTGTAGCAATAAAATATCATATTCGAATGATCAACTTTTTACCTTCATTAGCACCAAATGATCGAATGATCTTTTTATATATTGCAAGTGGTTAGTATTTGTATATATATAAGAAGTATTATATTTGTACATATATGTATGTAATACTATATAATTTTTTTTAAGGATTTAATGTAAAAAACCGTTCCTTCTATGCATCATTATGTATAAAACTTGCTTTAAGTGATCAATGTAATACTATTAATGACAATAAAAATGGCTATTCAAACGCTGTAACAATGGCAGAAAACAATGTTGGTGCAAATAATGGATTCAGGTTTGTTTTTTGTATATAATTTAAATTTCTGCTATTGTATCCGGTTGTAAATATGATATACATATATGTGTTTATATTTTTAGGTATATTTACTATATTGCTGATACGTAAAAATAAAATTTATGCAAAATTTAAATTAACTTTACAATATTATTATCAACTGTATTAGCGAATTGGAAGATCAAGAAGTAGATTGTAATAGTTCTTATTTTAATGACTTTTTAAAAGAAATTGAGAATGATTATAAAGGTTGTGGCTCACAACTATGAATGGCATTTGATAAGTTTGCTGAACGATACAAGACTGCAAAATCACAATCAATTAGACAAGTAACAAACCTTCTTTATAATCATAATCTGGATTCCTCAGCATGTATCAAAAATAGGGCTACAATTTGAGTTTAACCTGAGTCTGTAAAACGAAGAAAAGCAAATATCAATTGAAGAATTAATACAAATAAAGTAAATAATTCTCAAGAAATTCCTAAGCGTAAAGTGCAAAAAATAAGTAAATCTAAGCATAGTTTGAGTGAAAATGTATCAAATGATAACTTGAATTAATAACTCTGATGAATAAGCACAAATAAAGTGATTGATAATATCATAAAAGAATTTCAACTTAAGTATTATAAATTTACAATTAAATGAATTCTTTTGAGAAATTAAGAAAAGGTTAAAGAGGATTTAGTCATGTATTTTCAGCAATCCAGCAGTATTATATATAAAAATTCATACCACGATTTGTTTTATTGAACAAGTATCTTATATAATTTTATAGATAGCGATTATAAACTGATAAAATTACCATATATATTGATTAATGCAGATAATAAAACTCATAAATCATTAAAATCACAAGTTCTTGAAAACTAAAGCTCCTTTTATATACATTGTATTAACCGGGCAAGAATTTTAGTAATAAGATTAGAATTCGAACCTAAGGCTTTGAATCGGGTAAATGAAAATTCACATTTTTATGAAAAGTATAAAATTACCGTTTAGCTCTGCTTATAGCATCCGGTAGGGTTTCAAAATTCGATTTGATTTGATTTGATTTGATCAAATATTTGATCTCAAATCAAATTCAAATACAGAAATTTCAAATCAAATCAAATTCAAATTGACAAAATATTCGATTCGATTTGACTTTGAGGAACCCTAGCATCTGGGATCTTATTCAAAAATTTAAATTAATTAGTGTAGATCATCTTGTTATATTGAAGCCTTATTAAAGTAACGATTTTCTATTACGATAATTACAAGAATGAATTCGCAGCCACGAGTACGTAAAAATTCAGAAATTATACCTTCTTCTCTATAAGACGTTAAAGTAATTTGGTAATCGGCGAGGTAATTTGGAAGTTAGATAAAAGCTACTTTTGAGTATTCTAAAATTTCTATTTCAGTATTTAGTTGTAATTTATTTAAACTATGCGATTTAACTGTTTTTTTTTTTTTTTTAATACATAGTTTTGTCAAGGTGTTTGCATTTGCAGCTTATAAACAATAGGTTAGATAATATTTTTATTCTTTTCTATATTTTTACTATTTTTACTTTTAAAATGACTTTTATTTTATTTTTTTTTTATCGTTAATCTTTACTAATATACTTCTCTTCGCAAATGATCTTAGGTTCAATATCGAGTAATAAATAGTATGAAGTTTTAACAGCATTACCGTGATAGATGACTTTGATAATTAGTAGTTATTGGGTATTTAATGTAACAAACGATATTTAAATCGAATAATGCTGAAATTTGAAGGATTTATTATGTTTGATTTTTAAATTATTATTGTTGCATTATTGTTAGTATATATATATGATTACATCACTAATCTGTCGATTAGGCTATCTGTTATGATTACAATTTGAAACATTACATATTAACGTTAAAGTATATTGAGATTGCGACTTGAATCAATTATCCCTTAAGTATATTGAGATTGCGACTTGAATCAATTATCCTTTAAGTATATTGAGATTGCAACTTGAATCATTATCCCTTAAGTATATTGAGATTGCGACTTGAATCATTATCTCTTAATTAAGTATATTGAGATTGCAACTTGAATCAATTATCCCTTGCACAATGTACCTGGGATCTTATTCAAAAATTTCATTTTTAGTATATACTCGATATAGTGCTAATATATTATACTGCAGGGAGTTATATATATTGTGAGATAAAAATTTTTAAGTATATACACACTTGCATTTATAAAAAGCAATCTAAATTTTTGAAAAAGTTGCATTTAATTAATAGAGCTTTTGTGGTTTGCATCCAGGTTATAATTATAGTGATATTATTTGTAAGGATGTTATAAGTGTAGTCAAACAGTATATATATTATAAGTTGCTATTTAATATTAATAAGAATTTCGAAGTTTATTTATTATCTATTTTACATGCATATGTATTTACATTTCGGTACTTGAATCGTTATACAACATATTGATCGATATAACCTGGCACAGAAAATAGGAATGCAATTTAGATATTTAGTTATCTTATAATTATTATATTTGCATATATACGTATATATGATACATATGCATATATATATAATTATTCTTTTTTTGACAATTGCTTGTTTATATGTAGCAATTAAATCTATATAAAAAAATATCAGATTACTCAGATAAAATTCATATAAGTTAAAAAATAATCAATTTCGATTAAGTGAAATTTATAATTTAAATATAGCATATTTTAAATAAACGAACTAATGTCAATAGGAATTAGGCAGATTATCTGCTGATTCCTATTGATTGCTGTCTAAATGCCTTTATGGCAGTTGCAGAAGGTGTGATAAAAATGAGATTCTAAATTATCATAAATTATAATTTTCAATTAGTGCTATTTAAATTGATTGAAATCTTTAAATTTTTAGTGAATTAAAAACCCGCTAATTTTCTTTGATTTTATATAACAGTATGACCTCATATCCATCAGAAGGTCTTTTAATTAACCTTTTCAGTTTAGTATTTTTTTTACTGACAATCACTTCATAAATACCACACTTCACCGACAATTATTTATTGACAAGCTCATTTTATTTACAGTTTATTTATCAAATTTATTTTACTAACAAGTTTTTTTTTTATAACTTTAACTTTAATTCTAACCTAACCCTAATGATATTGACTAAAATTACTTTGTCTTTAAAATAAGCTTCAGTGAAATAAACTGTTGGAGAAATAAACTTGCTAATAAATAATTGGCAATGAAATGTGGTGTCTACAAAGTAATTGTTAGTGAGTTAATCGAATCTTATAGTGGCTTAATATGCGATAATGTAAGTTTTAAAAAAAAATTTCAAGACCTTATTGATTGGACTAAATTCTTAAAACAGCTTATAGATACTTTATGGGATTTATATTTAAAGATATATTTATACAGACTTTTACTATATCAATACTTTGAGAATAAACATAATATTAAAAATATCAGAATTTGATTAACTTACCGACAATCACTTCATAGATACCACATTTCACTGACAATTATTTACTAGCAATTATATTTATTCTAGTCAATATTATTAAGATTAAATTAAAATTAGAGTTAGTTATAAAAAAAAACTTGCTAGTGATAAACTATAAATAAAATAAACATGTTAATAAATAGTTGCTGGTATCTGTGAAATAATTGTCAATGAAATATTTGTTTCTGTGTTTTGGATTATTTCATATATCTTAAGCTTGCTATTGTTTAATTAATAAATATGTATGCATTAAACATTTAATAGTTCACATATTAAATTTTAAATTTTAAACTAATTAATAATTAAATAATTAAAATAAATAATTAAACACAAGATTTTAGAATATGCATTATATTTACAGTTTATTTATTATTGTTATTTGGTATTACAATTCAATATTCTCAGGAAATCTTCAATGCAATTTATATTTTTTTACTGCAAATTCAGTAGCAGAAGGTGTTAAACCTTTCCTATATGCATCTATATACCTCCACGCTTTTCTTGCAAACTTTCTAATTATTATAATATCAACAGAATCAAGAGCCTCTAGTACAGTTTTTCCTAATCCTCAAAAAGTATAATTACAGTGGCTTCTTGCATATCTTTTTACTGCCCTCCAATAATATTCAATGGGTATAAAAGCTTAAATAAGTATTTGTTAATTAGGCAAGACCAATTTGATTATATGTTTTATATTACTCTGACTGATAAGTAAAGTGAAATAAATATTTATATTTACAGTTTGTGAGTTAACTCCAATTATTAAAAATTTTATTTTTAGAATTGCAAGTTGAATACAAATAACATAGGTTGAAAAAAATATCAAAGAAATATCAGGTTCTGACTTTTTGTTGATTTACAGTGCCTATTATAATAACAACAGAGACATATCAGGTGCTAATAGAGCTATCAAAAAGCTATCAGACACATATTAATTCTGATAGCTCTATCAGCATCTGATATGTCTCTGTTTGTTACAATAAGTGCCAAAAATCAACAAAAAGTAGGAGCCTGATATTTTCTTGATAATTTTCTAATTTACTTTTTTCGATTTGTGTAAACTGCTCTGTAGATTTATGAACCTATTGAAATAGTTGATGTAAACCAAAACACAAAATTGTAGTATAACATATCCTGATATTTTTTCAGCGATTTTACAAATTTAAAATCTATAACTAGAGGTAGTAATGATAGTAGTAATCAGTTATGATGTAAAAATATCAAAATTCTTGAACAACAGAAAGTTTCAGACTGTCAAAAAATTATGCCGGAATTTTTTTTAATTTACCAGAACCTCTGGTATTTTACAGTAGATTTTGTGCTCTGATGTAAACAAAGAGATATAAGGAGTATGTACTGGAAATAAGTATTTATATCATTAACTCCAATAATTAATAACTATTTTTTAAATTCTTAAGCTAAATAAAACAGGTAATACAAAAAACGTTAATAAGTATTTATGTTATATTTATGATTTTGTGAACGAATGAAAGCAAATTGGGCACCAACTAGCATTACATAATCCCAATATAAACCTGATTTAAAACAGATATTTGAGGAAATAAAAGATCTTTAGGATACAAATCAGATTCATATAGGTGTTCAATGTATATTGGAATGCCGATAGTTCTATAGATAATTTGATAAAACTATAAGATAAGCTTTATTGATTTACTAATTGAGGTATTGGTACTCTGATATGTATTGATGCTTGTATAAATCTGATTTGTGTTCTAAAGGTCTTCTATTTCTGCTAAATATCTGTTTCAAATCAGGTTTATACTAGGATTACATGGTGTTCGATTTGCTTTCATTCACCTGTACTGTTTTTATTAACTTTATTAATTAATAACACCTTTTAAATTCATGAGTTAAAAAATGAATTAGTTAATGTGAATATAATAGCTTGAAGATTTATAATAAGAAATAAGTGAGATGTTTGAATGCGTTGATTCTCACATTTTCGAAATACTATTTCCCCATAATTCTGATATCCAACAAGACATATTTCTGACAGTATATTTTACTGATAGAAATTTTTTACTGAATTTTTTTTTCCCGACACAACTAATTTTTTGATTTCTAAAAAAATTTATTCGACAGGCCTTTTCACCAAAAAACCCTTTCTCTGAACTTCTGTGCTTTAGACAAACTGAAGCCTTAGGAGGCATCCATATATAATGTTATGTACCCCTACATAGTAGCTCTTGACCCCCCTAGACTATATAAAAAATTTTTAAAAATCCATATGTTTATATTTATAATTTTACAAAAACTTGGATATATTATAACCCAGTGATCCAATCAAGATAATTTTGGTACCATTCGATTCGTCTCTGTGAGACGAATTCAATGGTATCAAAATCATTTTATTTGGACTACTGGATAACGTTTTATTAACGAAATACTATTGATTTTATAGTAATTTTATAAGAAAATATAATAACCAATAGTATTTCGTTAATAAAATATGATCCAGTGGTCCAAATCAAATTAAATTGGTACCATTCGACTTCTCTCCTTGAGAGGATTCAAATGGTACCAAAATCATCCAATTTGGACCGCTGAATCAAATTTTAGACAAATTTTTATAAAAAAAAATTGTGTTATATTTTGAGGGACTCTCCTCTAAATATTGGAAAATCATTATATTTTGGGAACCCCCTCCCCCCCTCAAACATAATATTATTTATAGATACCCCCTTATCATCAATAATATTTCTTTAAAAGGATGTTTCTCCAAAAAGAGATTTTCCTGAAAAGATATTTCTCAAAAAAACTTCCCAACAAGATGTCTTCTCAATTAAACAAAATTATATAAACCAGGTTAACTTTGTCGGTAATATGGTTGTTGGCAAATTAGATTATACTTTTTTCGGCTTATCAGGTGACCCAGAATTAAAAAATAGCTATAAATTCGATATCAGTAAGAGCTTTCAACAATATATTTTCAAAGAAATTAAATGTAGAAAAATGGCATATCAGTAAAGCAAATATTTATTCTTTTAATATTCAGTGAAATGGAAATTGCAGATAAATGACTTATCAGTAATTTTATTAATAATTAAATGATATTTTGATAAAATGAGATTTTTTGCTTTGACAAAAATAGTATTTCAGTAAAATTAATTTCGGAAGTTAATCTGTAACCATTTGAATAATATGTAATAGGAAATAAGTATTTATTTCGTGATTTTGTGAACTGTTTTTGCTTAATAACTTCTGATTAATCATATCTTTAGATTCGGAAGCAGAATAATAAGAAAAGTTGGTTCAATGAAATAGCACAAGTTGAAAAAAAACTAGATCAAAAAAATATCAAAAAAATATCAGGTTCTGACTTTTTGTTGATTTTTGGCACCTATTGTGACAACAACTGAAGAGACATATCAGGTGCTGATAGAGCTATCAGTAAGCTATTAGTATGTCTTTGTTGTTGTTACGATAGGAAATTAACAAAAAGTCAGAACATGATATTTCTTTGATATTTTTTTTTGATTTACTTTTTTCAATAATAAGTGCTCCTTTAAATCCACAAGCTAAATAAAATACCTTGAAGGAATATGGTAGAATATAAGTATTATGTTTATGATTTTTTAAAATATTTTACTGATTAAGTAACTCCAATGATTAATAAATGCCCTCTTTAGATTTACATGCCAAACCGGTTTGAAGAATATCTAATACTAATAATGTGTTTAAGATTTGGAAACTGGTTTAGCTGATTAATTTCACAGGTCGAATAAAGACAAATCTGGCTCCAACCAGCCTAATTTGAAACAGATGTTTAACAAAAATATAAAATCTTTACAATACAAGTTGGGTTCATATAGGTGTTTAATACATATCAGAATGTTGATAGTCTATTAGTAGATCGATAAAACTTGTCTTATAGTTATCTATAGAGCTATCAATATTCTAATATGTATTAGAACCCAATTTGTATACTAAAGATCTCTTATTTTTGCCAAAATTTCTGTTTCAGATTAGGCTAGTTGGGGCCCGATTTGCCTTTATTTGCCTAGTGCTTAACAGGCACCATTTAGGTTCATGAGCTAATACAAATAGACTTTGGAATCTATTAATGGAACGTCAAGAGTTGCAGAATATTATCAAAATAGAATTGGAATAAAAGGAAATCTAGATAAGTCCAAATATTGGTATCAAAGATAAATATTAATTTAAGTTCAAATTTGCATAGATATATGTGACACATCACAACCAAATATGTAATAAGATCAGATGTTGATTTGAAGGAATATAATGGAAATACTTTTTAGATTTACAAGCCGAATGAAATAGACAATATAAATTAAATAGTTTAAATGGTATGTAATAAAAAATATATATTTATATTCATAATTTGTAACCTATTTTTTTTTAATTAACTTAAATTATTAAGAAAATACTTTAGATTCTGAACTAAAAAATTAAGTTATTTTGGTTTGCAAGATTGTGAAATTTGTAAATCAAAAAAATTGATAATTTTGGATTTTCTATTTCTAAATATTTTTTTATAAAAATAGAAGTTGTAGATTTATTATTTGTATTATACTTAATTTCATATTTTTCAAAATGTAATTTATATATTTATTATATCAATTATTATAAAACACACCTATGGTGTTTTACTACCATATATAATTGTATTTAATAAAATTTAAGGTTAGAGTTCGGGTATTAAGAATCTTTTTTTTTTTATATAATATAATATAGAGCTAATATAAAGCTCAATTTTAGTTTTCATAAGATTTTTTGGGGTCTTGAACATTTTTACTTAGAGTACCTGATCCTATTTACTTAGTACATTTTTAAAAAATAAGAACCTAGGTAGTAAAATACCATAGATGCGTTTTAGTAAAAGTGTATTATATTGTTAAAATAAATATTTTAAAAATTTTAAATTACTATTTTAATAATAATAATATGTTGAATTTTCTAAAGTTTTTTTTTTGTAAAATTTAGTTTTTAGATACAAAATTTTGTAGAAGTTTATTTCATAATTCAATATATATATTTAAATAATATAAATTATATTTTAAATATAATATACTGTAATATATTAATACTGTAGTATTATTAAATAAAAAATTAAATAAAAAATTATTATTTGATATTATTTACCAAATTTGGGAAATGGCTAAAGCCATGTACTCATGTAATTTTTTGAAGTTTTGATTAAAATTAGAAATAGAAATAGTTTAGCATTAAAGTGGGGTTAAAGACAAAGTAGTAGGGTTCCTCAAAGTCGAATTGAATCAAATATTTACATATTTGAATTTGATTGAATCAAATAAGCTCTTGATTTGATTAAATCAAATCCAAATCAAATCAAATTTATTTGTAATTTTTATTAAGTAATTTCGAATCAAATCAAATATTTTGTCAATTTGAATTTGATTTGATTTGAAATTTCTGTATTTGAATTTGAAATATTTGATCAAATCAAATCAAATTAAATCAAATTGCAGAACCCTACAAAGTAGTTTATAAGTAAAATTGTTTTTCTGACATTTTTTGTTAATGCTTCAAGACAGGTTTAAACTGTTGTTTTTTATATTTTTGCATTTTCTTTATTTTTTAATTTCTTTGGGCTGATCTGTGTAAACAAACTTTTGCAATCCCAGTTGGTTGATTTACACAAAAAAAGTCATATAGGTACATGGCTTTAGACAACCCCAAATTTGGTTTTTAAAAACCTAATAATAATTAGATTCATTACAAAGTTTAATATTTATTTTTTAAAAATAATACTATATATTTTTAGTTTATATATAGATATTAGATTTATTGTCTTTTTTTTTTTTTTTTTTTAATTTTTGGCAGTCTTGTCTCTACTTTATTAGGCTTTATAATATTATACTATGAAATATTAAAATTTTTTAAAAGGCTATTCCTTTTGACACCTAAATTACAAGTATTAGCTCACCCGGTTATTCAAATAACACCTATATGCGATCTGCTATAGTAAGTTTTTCCTCTATATTAACTCATCCTGCACTTGGATTCATTAATACTTCGACAGAAGGTTTTTATGGCCTGTCAAGACTACTAATTGCTTTTCCACCACTCTGCCTGTTGACCACTTATAATCCAGCTTAACACTTCATTTCTCACTATTTCTAATACTGCGGTCCACCTTTCTGTTTCTTCTTTTTTCCTCTTTTTCTGTTCAGATGATTTGTCAGATACAGTCTTCTTCCCATCTCTAGCCTTCTTCTTTTTCTTTCTTTCTCGCTTCAC
Organism: Dentiscutata erythropus; assembly: GCA_910591965.1. Taxonomy (NCBI): domain Eukaryota; kingdom Fungi; phylum Glomeromycota; class Glomeromycetes; order Diversisporales; family Gigasporaceae; genus Dentiscutata; species Dentiscutata erythropus. Next base: position 3,336 of record CAJVPY010000541.1, on the reverse strand, counting down.
TTTTGATATGCCATTTTTTTTTTCTTTAGAAGCTATGCTATTTTCTTTCTCTCATTCCTGTACAAGCTTGCATCTGGGAACCCATATCGTCTCATATATTCTCTTTATTCAATTTTTCTAGAGCTGAAATATGAACTTTTTTGCTTGGTTGTTAGAGTCAAAGAAAGGTTGGAGCTCTTCAACATTACTATTTGTAATAAGGCTTCTGATCCATCTTTTCCTTCTTCTCAGCTCTTCGGACATACTTTCTTTATCTAACATCACAAAAATACTTTCTCTATCTTTGCTTCTGTTGTTTTCTTTTTCAAGCTTCTTTAAAATTGTTTCTACTTCTTGTTCTTCTATGTCATGCAATAGACCCAATAAAACTTCACAGCTAACTAAGTGTTCAACATCCTCAACTTTCTTCTTACATACTATATATTTGTTCATTTTATAAATATCTGGTCTTCTCTAACTTAGTCTTTCAAAAATCGGTAGTAAATTGTTTATACACTTTAGTTCAAAAAGCTAAATGTTGTTTGATGCGAAAGTATGATCCTGTTGTTTAACTCTACTTTTTAAAAGCTCATAAAATATTGACCAGCATTGATAAGACTTTCTTTCTTTGTGTGTAGTGTTTTGGGTACTATGTACGAATATCCATTCTGCTCTATTTATTATTTTTCCAAACATCTTGATAAAGAATCATAGTGGCTTTTCTACTAGTTCATTTTTCCATTTCAATCTTAGCTTGTATCCTTTTGTGCTTAGCAATACTGGGGTTAAAAATTCTGAACTAAGTGCACCTTCTCTGGCTTTAAGATCTGCCAAGTTGTTAAAAAATTCACCTGAGTGTTCTTTGACTTTTGTAAAATGTAGCTTTAGCTATTTTGTTTGGACTACTTCTGTCAATGTTGTGATAAGACCGCTATTTTTAATTTTTAGCCACTGTCTTGACTTATTTGACTCTAAACCTTTTTTAATTGCTAAGATTGCTACTTTACTATCTGTTCTGATTTCAACCTCTTTTTCTTTCAGTGTTATTAGTAAAGCAGTAAGGATTGCTACTAGCTCGGCTCTGGTAGAAGAGAACCACTTTTCTGTTGCACATGCTATTTGATGTATAATTTGACTCTCTTTTGCTACTTGGATTATTCCACAACCCATTTGCATTTTGAGATTACTTTTTGTTATCCCAAGTAAGCCATCTGTGTAAAATAAAAGATTATCGACTTGTCTGTTTTGCTCTAAAATTTTCACTAATCTATCTCTAAGCTCTTTGTCTGTGACTACTTTATCTATTAATAATTTTTTCCAACTTTCAGCCTCTATTACTGGTATATCATTTCTTTTTACACTTTGCAACTCTTTAGGTGACACCAGTATTTTTTCCTTCTTTCCTTCTAACGCTTTTTTAAGGGTATCTATATTAAGAATCAATTTTGCCTCGCTTTCAGTTTTTTGTACAAAGTTCGTAATGTCTTTTAGCTTTTTTCGTTTAACTATTGACGTTCCTGATCCACTACTATATTCTTGAGAGCTTTGCCTAAAACTTAAACCTGTCTCTATTAACTCTCTATAGTTTTTAACCTCAATATACTTGTTTTTTTTTTCTTTAATTTTTTTAACTCTGATATTTGTATTTTCTTGTTCTTTTCACATAACTTACTCTCTTGTTCTCTTATCTCTTTTGACTTTTCCTACAAATAAATCAAGGTTGTTTCTGTTGCAAAATACTATTCTGAACTCTGGCTTAACTTTTCTCGAAAACAGGTTTGTGATTATTTTCTTTTCTAGAATGTTGAACCACTTTGCTTTTCTTCTTCTTCTGTCAGTATGTTGTATCCACTTCATTTGTTGCCATGTATACATTGACTTGCCATTTTCTGCTAAAAGTTGAGATACATAAAAAACCTCTAGATCGCTTGCATTTGTCTCTTCATATACAAGATTACTTCTTTCTAGAATTTTAGCTACTTCAATATCGTTTACTCCTAATGGTGGCTTGGAGTTCTAGCTTCTTGTAAAATCGGTTTTTTCTATCAAGAAGTCTAATGCCTTTGCTTGCTATAAAATCCGCAATTCTAGGTTTCTTAGTTTGATTTCACATTTTTCTAGTAGTGTATGATTCGTCAAAATGCATTTAGTCATGCCTGTTTTTAATTGATCTTGCTTTAGTCTCATTAGTGTAGATTTTTCTATAGGCCTTTTTGCATTTAGTCTCACTAGTAGTTCTGAGAAGTGATGTTCTATATGTCTATTCCACAAACTTTTGAGATTTACTATTTATGGGTGTTTTGGGATCACATTTGCTGCTGTTGAAGGCATTAACAGCTTCTATTTGGTCATACACACCATAGGCTGATATATTCTATTACATTGTACTCTGGTTAGACATAAGATCATAAGTCTATACTCTAGAATCAGTATTAGCACAATGTTGTTTATGTATATAATCTGGCTAAGAGACATTTTTTTAAATTTAAAAAGGCCTGTTATCTTGGCTACCTCTTTTCTGGTTTTTTTGTTGATATCCAAACTCCTAGAAAACGAGTGGACTCTTTTGGATTCTTTGCCAAGATTTTCACTTTTGGGTTGCCCGCCCAAATATAAAGATCCTCGGTACCTCTTCGTTTACTTGGTTTTACAACTACAAGTTCTGTTTTGTTTGGATTTATTTCAATATCATTCAGCTCGTAAAACTTATTTGAAATATCAATTGTTTTTTGCATATTCTTTTGGCTGCTAGTCACTCATATTGTGTCATCTGTGTAAGCTAATGCACCTATCTGCAGCTTTTCTGTAGCTGAATGATTGTCTATTTTTAACTTGCTACTTTGCATCTTATATCCTAGATTTGCTTTTTGTACTTTGCAAAAGAGAGGGACATAGAAAATTCTCCACACCAACATCAGCAAAAATATATAAGAGTAAACTTTCGTAAATTTTATGGTACATAAGAAAATCGTAAACTTACATAAAAATATTACGCAAATTTACGTATTTCTTACGATGCATAAGAAAATCATAAATTTATATAAAAATATTACGCAAATTTACGCATTTCTTACGATGCGTAGGAAAAGCGTAAATTTGCATAATATTTTTATATAAATTTACGATTTTCTTACGCATCATAAGAAAAGCGTAAATTTGCATAATATTTTTACGTAAGTTTACGATTTTCTTACGTATTATAAAAACTTACAGAAGTTTAAAATATTTATAATGCACTATACAAATTATAAGTTATAACGATGAATAAATTGATTTATATTTTTTTTGTAACTTCATGAACTTACGAAATTTTACAAAGATTTAAATTGATTAATAATTTTTTTTAAATAAATCAAT
>CAJVPY010000540.1:0-26060 GCA_910591965.1 Dentiscutata erythropus | reverse complement strand
AAACTAATAGCGTTGAGGCCTAAGAATTAGCAAAAAATTAGAAACTCGAACCCCGGTCACCGACCGGGTCTTAAGAGCTAGTATGTATCTATTTCTTATTTGGGGTCATTAAAGCCAGAAATTGCCCAATGATCAATGATCATCAGATAATCACGGGATATATCATCTTAAACGAAGTGTTTTTTAAAACTTCTAGAGAATATTTTCCAAATACCTGCTAATTCAAATTCAGAAAATTTTTATATTTGGTTCTATAATTTAGTAGAATTGAAACAAAAAAAGTTCATTGAATTATATTCAAGTCAGCAAGAAACTATCACTAAAAAATTAAAAAAAAAAAACTTAAAATATCAGAAAAATAAACTAAAATCAGGTAAATTTTCCTTTTTTTGAACTTAAACAAAGATTTCTCAACAACATACTAACCGGATTTGATGAATTTTTTTTTATTTAAATTCTATGTATAGATAGAATTAAAATAAAATATTTTGATCATATTTGGATAGCTGGGTTTCGAGAAATATTTATTATAAATTAAAAAATTTTGGTCACAACATTTTTTTTATAGGCTACTAAACTTTGAACGAAGATTACTCGGCACTTATCTGATCGAATTTGATTAGAATTTTTTGTAATCTTATGTTCATATGGAATTAAAATAAAAAAATAATCTTCGTTTAAAGTTCAAAGAAAACTTACCCGATTTATTTTAAACTTTTGGTGATGGTTTCTCGCTAACTACCAAATATAATCACAATTAATTTTGTTTGCTTTAATTAGTGATGTGCCGCGTTTAGTACTATACGTACAGTACGGTACGTACTGTATGTACTGTACACTAAAATTCTTGCCGATCACTTGTTCCAGCCAATCAGATGCCATAAAAGAACTATACGTACAGTATGTACAGTACGTACTGTACACTAAAATTTTTCAGGTATTATATAAATAGCACATCATTGGTTTTAATTCTACAAAGCTATGAAGTTAAAATATAAAATTTTGCCTAATTTTATCAAGCAGGTGTTGAGAAATATTTGCTAGAAGTTTTAAAAAACACCGTTTAGAATGATATATCTCATGATTATCTGATGATCATCAGTCATCGGGCAATTTCTTGATGTGCATTTTAAGAGATCGATTAGTAGCGCAGCTGATCGGTCTGAATTTAGGGTCGGAATAGGCCAGAGTTTGGCCGGCATTAAACAATAATGCTGGCTAGCCATACTAGAATTATAATATAGCAAAGTTAGTAGCTGAGCAATTTTATTAATATATAGGCTGCCAGCTTATTAATAAAAATTTAGAAAAAATTACAGTCGTTCCTCTATATAGTCACCTCCCATATAATCACATCATATATAATCACATTTTTATTTAGGCCAGACTATAATTTAATTTATAAGAAAAACTCTCTATATAAGCACAACCCCTCTATAAGCATATTTTAAAAAAAAGTTACTATGTGCCCAACTGTGTGATTGTATGGGAGGACGACTGTATTAATTCCTGCTGAATTTTGGCTTTGCGCCTAATCTATTCCCCTTATTTAGGCAAAATTGGGAAGATCAACAAGGTACATATGGTATAACTTTTGATTCTATCAATGAAACTATAACTACAATAATGCTTTGTCATTATAAATAGTTCATTTATTTATTTATCCTATTATTGTTATTATCATTATTTTGTTGTTTCTCATATTTGCCATTAATAAAGCTTGGATCTGTTATCTGTTTTCATATTAAATTTAATGGATATCTAATGGATTTTACAATTAAATTTCTATCCAATAGATAACTGGATCCAAATTCTAGCCACCAAAATATCTGCTCATGTACTAATACTAAAAATAATTGAAACTAAATTTTTTTAACAAAAATTAAATCTGTGGCTTTTGATCTGCTCGCTAAAAATGGCTCGGCTAAAATGCAATTTAGCTAAGTTTTAGTTAGCTACTACCCGGTCTGAGCTAGCCATTTGTATCACTATGCAGGATCTATGCAAATATGAGATTAATTGATTCACAGATTAAATCGAATAGAGAGATAATAGCCCACAGACAGATAAAAAATCCCAGCTTTTTAAATTATAAATACAACTTGAGCTCATAAATGCGTTAAATTTCATTCTATCTGATAATTCGTTTTGTCTAATACAGTCACAATGAAATTAAACTACACTATTTTAGTACTTATTATTGCTATTTTAAATACTTCCTTGACAATTGCCTTGCCTGTTGACTTAGAAAAAAGGTAGTTAATTTGATTTATTGTTTATAATAGTGACAGAGATTAATTGGTAACATTTGCATTTGGTACCGGGGCATTAATTAATTATTATTATTGTGGGTAACAATGCGATATGTGGTTAGTGTAACAATGAGCATGATCAAATGTATGGCAAACAATGAAAAGTCTGTAATAGTATAGTCTATTGTCGATAATGTAATAATGCATAATAAAGTAAAGTAAATAAATATGAGGTTCGATCGTAGAGATTGAACCCACTTTTCGAATCATATTCTCTTGTAAATAACCAGTACTTAATAAAATGTATCATGGCGCCTAGAGAGTACAGATTACGAGGGATATTTGTAAGGTATAGACTAGGAATTGCAAGTTGACAAATATAATAAGTGTAAAGCGAGTGTATATAAATAATAACAAAATCATCAGGCAGTTTGAGTGTAAAACTCCTTACATTCATTTACCCTACAACAGAGAAGAACCTGGGCAATTACCATCATCTCTTGCATTTAGAGAACCTGTAGGTGCTGAAATTAGTTAAAAACAGAAGAATATTAAAAAAGATAAATGAACAATACAATATAATGGGTTTTCAAGACACAACAATACCGGTATATAAAGGTGCCAAAGTTGACGATATTGAAGATTTTCTCTTTAATTATGAGGGTTATGCCAAAGCAAAGAAGTATGATGAAGAGACTACTTGCTTTAGAGTGTATATGCATATGCTGAAAGTTCAAGAACATGGGTACGAAAAATAGTGCAGGTAGAAAAAACATGTGACAACTTAAAAAAGAAATCATAGAGAAAGTTAAAGCTGAAAATGAACCAGAATTAAAGATTGTTCAGCTAAAACACCTAAAACAAGATGATAAAGAATCTGTAAGAGAATACACAAATAGATATGAGGCATATGCCGAAGCTGCCAGAAATAAACTTAGGGCTAATGAGAAACATGACTGGTACATTCAAGGTTTGAAAGAACTTATCAGTCAAAGATAGAAAGTCACTGTCCTAAGAACTACGATAAGGCAAAGAAGAAAGCATTAGAAATGGATGAATACAAAAGAGATAAAGACCTTAATAAGAACAATAGTTCTACAAGATCTGAAGAAACAGCACAATCGAATAAAGCAGATGTGGACATCGACAGTATCATAAATAGACTAGCTGTGCTTAGCATCAATTGGGTTGAGCAAGAGGAAAAGTTAAATTAAAATGAAGTTGAAGACATGGTTAAAAATCTTGTAACAAAAACCATGATAGATATGAATAAGAAAAAGCAGAATCAACAATGATATAACAAATCTAGAACATATTACCTGTGTTATCAAGAAGGTTACATTGTTAAGGATTGTCTGAAATGAGACATGAAAATGTTCAGACCAACAAAGGTGTTACATTTAATAATGCTGATGTACGTCTGGTCGAATTTACAGAAATAAAATCTGATGAAAATGATGAATACTTGAAAGTAGAGTTATTGGGTGACGAATTATGTGGTGATATTCGAGTGTTTGGAAAGAGAAAAAGAGGTAATGATATTAACGAAACGGCTATCTCTACAAATAAAAGAGGAAGATTCAAGAAATGATGTATGAAAATGAGAAAACAAAACATAACAATAATGTAATGTAGTTACCCTTTTCGAAATTGTCTGACAAACTCAACATCTTAAGGAAAGTATCAGGAATGGAGATAACGGTCACACTTGGACAATTGTTCAAGTGGTCATCTAAGGCCAGATCAGAGATTATGAAGGCATGAAGTAAACAGTAAAAATGTAAAAATTAGGATTGTGTGTAGAATAATTCAGGATAATAAACCAAAATTGGGTAAAGTTGTACCTGTATAGACAATAAAGATAAATGGTAAATCGGTTAAAGCGCCAATTGATCCGGGATCACACATAAATTTAATGTTAAAGAAGTATGCGTGAATAGGGGATTGATGTGGAATCCTGTCAGAGGAAAAGGTAAAATGGCAGACAATAGGGTCAGTTAGTTTGTAGGCTATATACCTAATGTTGAAGTCGATATAGAGAGAATAGTTGTGAATCAAGGATTCTACGTGATGGAGACAGCAAGTTTTGACATATTATTGGGCATGCCCTGGAACGTGAGAGCCCAATGCACCTTAGGGTTTAAAGAGACAGAGTATTGGTATACAATTTCATTCAACTCGAGATCAGCATCATTTGTGGTGTCAACGGTACAGAGGAGTTGGATAGGTAAAATAAAGACAAATGATTTCAATGACAATATTGACAGTAACGATGGAAGTGATTATGAAGAGGCTGATGATGTGATGGCAGTATGAAGAATAGAAGTATATGAGTTAAAGGATATATATGAAGACATATCTACACGCAGAATTATTGATAATGCAAAAAATAAATATAAAATAAAGGCACGTGAAGTCGAACCTATTGATTGTGATAGTTTAAATGGATTGTTATTTTATAGTCAAGTGAATTATTGAAATATGAAAGAAGAACAAGACGATGGTACAATATTGGGAAAAGACACGCTCGCTATAGCAAGACTTACTGTAGAGAATTGTTCACTATTGAACTTGGGACCTCTTGTCTGAAATAAACCGATAAGGACAATAATTATAAATCAACTGATAAAAAGAATACCAGAAGTCTTCACATATGAATTAAAAGATATAGATAAAACAAACCTTGTCGAATATGAAGTTAGAACAGGAGATGCAATTGTCTCGTTGATGAGATTACGACCGATTAGGATAAATAATCCTGAGATGAGTATAATGTTTAAAAATCATTTAAAGGAAATGGTGGAATATAGATTATTAGAAAAAGAATACGGTGAATATGCCTATCACTGTTTTCCGGTGCAAAAAAAAGAAGGAGGTATGGATAAAATTAGAGCAGTTGGTAATATGAAACCGCTTAACAAATACATAATCAAAGACAGTTATCTACTGCCAGTTATTAGAGATATATTGGAACAAGCAGTAGGCCACAACTGGTACATGTCAGTGAATGCATTTAAAGGTTACTGGCAGATAGGCATCAAGGAGAAAGATCAGAACAAAGTTGCTGTGGCCACATCTTTTGGCGTATTGCGATCAGTGTTTAAAATTAGATCTTGTTTCAATGTGCAGAAAACTTGATAATTCCTGTAAACATAATAAAAATTTTTAACAAAAGATGCGTGAGCTTTATGACACATAATAAAATCCGCAAATTCAAAGAAAAATTTAGTTGTGGAATTAATTTTTAATATGTATACTGCAGTTTCTGCATATAAATTTTAAACACTAATTGCGATACACGGTAATGTGTATGGGGCTGAAGAATGTGAGTGAAACTTTTCAGAGACTGATGGATTGATTGCTTGAAGATAAAAAGTGGAAAAATGTAGCATCAGCTTATTAGGATAATATCAGCATTTGGACCAATAGAAGCATGGACCAACACTTGGAAACATTTATAGAATTGGCTAAAGTGTTTAAAAAGGCTGGCTTGACTTTTGCCGCCAAAAAGTGCTTTATCTTGTTTAACGAATTAGAAATGTATAGTTACATTGTAAGTAAAAGGGGTATTAAGGTTAACTTGAAAAGAATAGAAAAGTTTAAACAATGGAAAGAACAATTAATATTCAAGAAGTACAGTCTTTCCATAGAATAGTAAATTATTATATAAGATTCATTGAAAACTTCAGTAAGATCACGAAGCCTCTAACTGATTTAAGGAAGAAGAATGTAAAGTTTAACTAGAATCATGAACAACAAGAAGCATTTGATACGTTGAAGTAAAAATTGGCTGAAAATGTCAATGCTAAAAGCTCCTGATTGGCAAGCTGCCAAAGATGGATGAAGACCGTTCCAAATGTTTACTGATGCATGTGATTATTCGGTTGGTGTTGTACTTGAGCAAGAAGATGAAAGTTAAATGAAACAAAATACATTATACAGTCACAGAAAAAGAATGTCTGGCTATTGTATTCGGATGTCACATGAATGAGAGATACATAGGAGAAACTAAATTTGATGTTTGGGTGGACCATCAGGCCCTAGAGTGGTTATTTAACAAGGTGGAATTGAAGGGCCGATTAATGAGATAGGTCTTAACGCTATAGTCATTTGAATTTCAAGTTTATTATAAGTCAGGAAAGAAACATTGTAACGCTGATGAAATGTTGCATTACCCGAATTCACCAGCAGAAAATAAACATACTGATGATGATTTTGTAGAGAATTTTATATAGAGTCGACTATAATTGTCTACAAATTAACAACCTACTCTCTATAAAGTACTATTTACAATATTTGAATTGGAAAGTCGACGTGAAGTCAGGTGATCTATCTCGGTTAAAATGAAAATTAAAGAAGTATTGTTTAATAGGTGAAAATTTGTACCTGAGATCTAGAAAGGGTGCTTCTCCAAAATGAGTAATCTTTGATGACTGTGAGAAATGCCAAATCATAATAGCAAACCATGAAGGTTTGAATTCTGAAAGTGGTCATCGAGGCATAAATAGGACAGGGAGTATGGTAAAGTTAAAGTATGTATAGGGTAAAGGAAATTTGTATGATAACATGAAAATGGTAGTATTAGCATGTATAAAGTGCCAACGATGTGCATAGAAACTACCTCCAGAACCAATACATGTTGTAGCAACAAGTTGAATCTTTGAGAGAATTAATATTGATTGCGTAGGGCCTTTGCCCCGAACTGTCGCTAGACATGAATACATAGTCTTGACAATCAAAAATTTGACTGGATATGTTGAAAGAAAGGCATTAGTACATAAAAACGCTAAGAATATTGCTCAATTTATTTGGGAGGAAATAATCTTGCACCATGGGTGTTTTACAGCTTTAATTTCAGACAGAGGAACTGAGTTCAAAAATAAAATTATGGAGGAACTTTCATCAAAATTAAATGTCGATTAACGATTCGTTGCCAGCTATCACCCAGAAGCAAATGGGCGGGCAGAACGTGTTGTGCAAAAATTTACTCGCATTATTAGGAAATTTTGTGCTAAACAACAAAATCATTGGCACAAATATGTACGAAGTGCTATTTGAGCAATAAACACTACAGTAGGGGACTTAGGACACTCTCCCTTTCGGTTAGTATATGGAAGGGATGCTATAATGCCAATTGAATTAGTAATGGAAAGTTATCACACCTTTATCTCCTGAAGTCAATAGACTACCGATCAGTTGTTGGAATATAGGACCTTGCAAATTAAAGGATTAGTTGGTGACCTGGAGAAAGCATGATCGAATCGAGATGAAATGAGAGAACAGTGGAATGATTTCATGACCAATGGGCCCAAAAAAGAGAGCCAGTTAACGCAGGTGATCTTGTCTTGGTATATAACTTGACCCTGGAAACTTGTTCTAGGAAACTTGATTATCGCTGGATCGGTTCCTACAAAATAACCAAAGTCGGAAAGCATGGACAGAGTTATCTTGAAGAAATGGATGGAACTAATCTGAGGGATCCGGTGACAAGAAATAGAATAAAGATGTTGAAAGTTGATGAATTAAGTAAAAATGTTGAATCAGGTGGTTTTTATGAGCGATTGGGTACATTGGATGAAGAAGGTAATGACCTTCGAGACAAAGGTCATGGGGTCTAGCTCATGACGGAAATTAATTGGTAACACATGTATTTGGTACCGGGGTATTAATTAATTATTATTATTGTAGATAACAATGTAATATGTTGTTAGTGTAACGATGAGCGTGATCAAATGCATGGCAAACAATAAAAAGTCTGTAATAGTATAGTCTATTGTCGATGATGTAATAATGCATAATAAAGTAAAGTAAATAAATATGAGGTTCGATCGTAGAGATCGAACCCACTTTTCGAATCGTATTCTCTTGTAAATAACCAGTACTTAATAAACTGTACCGTGCCGCCTAGAGAGTGGAGATTACGAGAGACATTTGTAAGGTGTAGACTGGGGAATTGCAAGTTGACGAACATAATAAGTATAAAGTGAGTGTATATAAATAATAACAAAATCATCAGGCAGTATGAGTGTAAAACTCCTTACATTCATTTACCCCACGACAAATAGTTTATTTTTAAAAGAAATGCCTATTTCCACTGTTTATAATTAGATTAATTGTCTGAAGCGTAGCAGTAGATCCTTTGAATATATGCAAAGTGATGTAAAATTTACATTTTTGATACAATCTGAACAAAAATAGTGACTTTTTTCATTCATCACTTCATAAATTTCTGCAATTTCTTTATACATATGACATATCAAAAACATAATTTGGAAATTTACTGTCCAAACGCATGTTCAAATTTGTGTAATTTAGTGTAACAAAAACATTCCCATTCACGTGTTTAGCAATTGAAATGAACATCATATGATATGTATAATGCTATGCATTTTCCTAGTTTTAGTCATTGTATTGTGTCACATTATATAATTATAGAAAATTGTTGATCACATGATTTATAGAGATAGTAAATTAGTATGGTGGAAATAGTAATTCTCTTTAAAATATATATTATAAAATTATCGTGTTATTTTTGAAAATCATCATTTGATAATTTAAATTATGTTTAATTTATTCTATATTGTATTATTAGACAGTAAGTATTTATTTATTTTATGTACTAGAATTATTATTTGATGATACCTTAATACACTAACTATTTTTTATTTACTTTATTGTTTTATAACATATTTATTAGAAGTAAATATAAACTTTATTATATTTGATTCAAATATTTTTACATAAAATAATTATTAATGTCTGACAAATGCTTTAACAAATGCTCTGCCAAATTATTAGTGTGTAAGTATAAGTATTATTATATTTAATTTTAAACTTATTGGTGAAATTAAAACATGCGTCTAACGAATATTTTAACAAATTTCCTTGTCAACTATTAGTGTATAAGTGTAAACTTTATTATTTTTATTTTTTTAAGTATTTATTATCTTAAAATATGCATCTGACAAATATTTTAATAAATACCTCTGTTAAATTATTAGCTCGTAGGTATAAGCTTTTTTACTTTATTAAAAAAATTATTAGTGATCTTAAAAAATGCATCTGACAAATATTTAATAATGTTTCTGTCAAATTATTAGAGTGCAAGTATAATTTTATTACATTTGTTTTTTTAAATTATTAGTGATCTTAACATATGCATCTGATAAACATTTTAATAAATGCCTCTGTCAAATTATTAGCTCGTAAGTATAAGCTTTATTGTATTTATTATTGGTGATATTAAAATATGCATATGACAAATATTTTAACAAATAATTCTGCCAAATTATTAGCGAGTAAGTATAAGCTTTATTATGTTTATTTTTTTAAATCATTGACGATCTTAAAATATCATCTGACACTATCAAATTATAGAAAGTAAGCATAAGCTTTAATATATTTATTTTTTCAAATTATTGGCAATCTTTAAAATATGCATCTGACAAATATTTTAACAAATACCTCTGTCAAATTATTAGTGCGTAAGTTTTATTATATTCAGTTTTTAATTATTGGTGATCTTAAAATATGCATCTGAAAAATATTTTAACAAATGCCTCTGCCAAATTAATAGCCCGTAAGTATAAGTTTTATTATATTTATTTTTTAAAATTATTGGCGAGCTTAAATTATACATCTGCAAATATTTTAACAAATGCTTCTGTCAAATTATTAGCGCGTAAGTATAATTTGTCTTTATTATTGTGATCATAAAATATGCACCCGTCAAATATTTTAACAAATGCCTCTACAAATCATTAGTATGTAAGTATAAGCTTTATTTTATTTATTTCTTTAATTTATTGGTGACTTAAAATATGAATCAGACAAATATTTTAACAAATGCTTCTGCTAATTTATTAGCGTGTAAGTATAAACCTTATTATATTTATTTTTAAAAATTATTATTAATAGTTTAAAATATGGAATTATCTGACAAATATTTTAACAAATGCCTCTGTCAAATTATTAGCGAGTAAGTGTAAACTTTATTATATGGGCTAGATGCGGAGAAAAGGGACCAAATTGTCAAAACAAAAGATCTTCGGAAAATCAATTATGTTGTAAATCTTATAATAAATAAAGAGCAATATATGTCTTAAAAAAAAAAAAAGATTCTAATCTTATTCTAAATTGATTTATGTAAAAAAAATCTTTTGAAAAAATAGTCAATTTGGTCCCTTTTCTCAGCACCTAGTCCATATTTATTTTTTAATATTATTAATGATATTAAATATGCATCTGACAAATTTTTTAAAAATTGCTTCTGTCAAATTATTAGCAAGTAAATGTAAACTTTATTATATCTGTTTTTTAAATTATTAATTTGCATCTAACAAATATTTTAAAAAATACCTCTAACAAATTATTAGCGCGTAAGTATATATTTATTTTTTAAATTATTGGTGATCTTAAAATATGTATCTACAAATATTTTAACAAATGCTTCTGTCAAATTATTAGCATGTAAGTATAGGCTACATTATATTTATTTTTAAAATTATTATTAGTGACCTTAAAATATACGTCTAAAAATATTTAACAAATGACTCTATCAAATTATTAGCTCGTAAGTATAAGTTTATTATATTTATTTTTTTAAATTATTAATGACGTCTGAAAAATATTTTAACAAATGTCTCTGTCAAATTATTAGCACGTAAGTATAAGCTTTGTTATATTTATTTTAAAAGGGTGCGCCTATTTCCACCACGATAATTCGCTATTTCCACCATGACTTTAACTCTACAAAATGCTAATATAAGCATGACAAATGTCATATTTTAATTGCGATCAATGGTGGAATAGCAAATTTTCATGGTAATCTTAAAATATTATCTGGTAAATATCTTAACAAATGCTTCTGTCAAATTATTAGCATGTAAGTATAGCCTTTATTATATTAAATTATAGGTGACCTTAAAATATGCATATGACAAATATTTTAACAAATGCTTCTGTAAACTTTATCATATTAAATTATAGGTGACTTTAAAATATGCATCTGACAAATTTTTTAATAAATACCTCCGCCAAATTATTAGGAGGTAAATATAATCATTATTATAATTAATTTTTAAAATTATTAGTGATCTTAAAAATGTAGAAGATAAATATTTAACAAATGCTTCTGTCAAATTATTAGCATGTGAATATAAGCTTTATTATATTTATTTTTAAATTATTGGTAATCTCAATATATGAACTTACAAATATTTTGACAAATATCTTTGTCAAATTATTAGCCAGTAAACATGAACTTTATTACATTTATTTTTAAAATTATTATTGGTGACTTAAATATGCATCTGAGAAATATTTTAACAATTATCTCTATAAATAATTAGAAAGTATAGGCTTTATTATATTAGTAATCTTAAAATATGCATTTGACAAATATTTTAAATGTCTCTGTAAAATTATTAGCGAGTAAGTATAAGCATTATTGTATTTATTTTTAAAATTATTAATAATTTTAAAATATGTATCTGACAAATATTTTAATTAATGCCTCTGCCAAATTATTAGCCTGCAAGTATAAGCTTTATTATAATTATTTTTTAAATTATTTGATTTTAAATATGCATCTGATCAATATTTTAACAAATGCCTCTTTCAAATTATTAGAAAGTAAGTATAAGTTCCATTATATTTATTTTTTTAAATCATTAAAATATGAATATGACAAATATTTTATCAAACGCCTCTGTTAAATTATTAGCGAGTAAGTATAAGCTTTATTATTTTTATTTTTTTAAATTATCGGTGATCTTAGAATATTCTTGCAAATATTTTAA
Organism: Dentiscutata erythropus; assembly: GCA_910591965.1. Taxonomy (NCBI): domain Eukaryota; kingdom Fungi; phylum Glomeromycota; class Glomeromycetes; order Diversisporales; family Gigasporaceae; genus Dentiscutata; species Dentiscutata erythropus. The sequence goes on along the minus strand of CAJVPY010000540.1, from coordinate 14,008 downwards.
CAAATGTCTCTATCAAATTATTAGAGCGTAAGTATAAATTTTATATTATATTTATTTTTTTAATTATTGGTTTATCTTAAAATATGTATCTGACAAATATTTAAACAAATATCTGTCATATTGTTAGAGGGTGAGTATAAGCATTATTATATTTATTTTTAAATTATTGGTGATCTTAAAATATGAAATACTTCTGTCAATTTATTAGCATGTAAGTATAAACTTTATTTTTAAAATTATTGGTAATTATAAAATATGCATCTGACAAGTATTTTAACAAATTACTCCATCAATTATTAGCAAGTAATTATAAGCTTTATTATATATTTTTTAAATATTGATGATCTTAAAATATACATCTGGCAAAATATTTTAACAAATGTCTAAATTATTAGTGGGTAAGTATAAGTTTTATTATATTTATTTTATTTAAAGTTATTGATCCTTAAATATGCATATATCAAAAACGCAACTGTCAAATTATTAGCGAGTAAGTATAAGCTTTATTATTTTTATTTTTTTTAAATTATTGGTGATCTTAGAAAATTCTAGCAAATATTTTAACAAATGTCTCTATCAAATTATTAGAGAGTAAGTATAAGTTTTATATTATATTTATTTTTTTAATTATTGGTTTATCTTAAAATATGTATCTAACAAATATTTAAACAAATATCTGTCATATTGTTAGAGGGTAAGTATAAGCATTATTATATTTATTTTTGTTAAATTAACATTGATCTTAAATATGCATCTGACAAATATTTTAAAAATACCTCTGTCAAACTATTAGAAGGTAAGTATAAAAGTTTAAGCTTATTATATTAATTTTGTTAAATTATTGATAATCTTAAAATATGCATCTGACAAATATTTTATTTAACAAATGCATCTTCAAATTATTAGCACGTAAATATAAGTTTTTTATGATCTTAAAATATTCATCTGGCAAATATTTTAACAAATGTATCTCAAATATTTATTATATTTATTTTTTTAAATTATTGGTGATCTTAAAATATGCATCTGACAAATATTTTAACAACTACATCTGCCAAATATTAGTACGTAAGTATAAGCATTACTATATTTTATTTTTAAAATTAATGATGTTATAAAATATACATCTGATAAATTTTAATAAATGCCTCTATCAAATTATTAGCGAGTAAGTATAAGCATTATTATATTTATTTTTTTAATTATTTGTGATTTTAAAATATGCACCTAACAAATATTTTAACGAATGCCCTGTCAACTTATTAGCATGTACGTATAAGCTATAATAAATTATTTAAAATTATTGTTAATCTTAAAATATGCATTTGACAAATATTTTAACAAATTATTAGCTCTTAAGTAGAAGCACTATTAAAAATATTTTTAAACTTAAAATATGCGACCGACAAATATTTTAACATATGTCTCTGCGAATTATTAGACAGTAAGTTTAAGCTTTATTATTTTTTTTAAAAGTATTGGTAACCTCAAATCTGCATCTGACAAATATTTTAACAAATGCCTCTGACAAATTATTAGACTGTATGTATAAGTTTATTTTAAAGTGTTTGTAATCTTAAACAGGCATCTTATAAATCTTTTAAAATCTTTTAATAAATGCTTTTGTTAAATTATTAGTCAGTAAGTATAAGATTTATTGTATTTATTTTTTGAATTTTGGTGATCTTAAAATATGAATCAAACAAATATTTTAACAAATACCTCTGTAAAATAATTAGAAAGTAAGCATAAATTTTATTATATTTATTTTTTTAAGTTATTAGTAAAATATGCGCGTGACAAATATTTTATCAAATACCTCTATAAATTATTAGCGAGTAAGTATAAGCATTTTTATATTTATTTTTAAAAAAATGAGTAATCTTAACATATGCAGCTGACAAATTTTTAAAAAATGCTACTGTTAAATTATTAGCGCGTAAGTATAAGCTTTATTATATTATTTTTTTTAAAATTATTGCTGATCTTAAAATATGCATCTGATAATATTTTAACAAATGCCTCTGTAAAATTATTAGTTTGTAAATATAGTTTTTAAATTATTGGTGATATTAAAATATACATCTGACAATTATATTAACAATTGCCTCTGATAAATTATTAGCAAGTAAGTCTAAGCTTTATTTTATTTATTTTTTAAAATTATTTGTGATCTTAAAATATGTATCTGAAAACTATTTAACAAATACCTCCATCAAACTATTAGTGCGTAAGTATAGGTTTAATTATATTTATTTTCAAATTATTGCCAATCTTTAAAAGATGCATCTAACAAATATTTTAATAAATGCTCTATCAATTATTAGCCTGTAATTATAAGCATTAATATATGTTTTTAAAATTATTATCGATCTTAAAATATACATTTGACAAATATTTTAATAAATAACTCCATCAAATTATTAGCCTGTAAATATAAGCTTTATTTTATTTATTTTTTAATCTTAAAATATGAATTAGACAAATATTTTAACAAATACTTCTGTAAATTTATTAGCATGTAAGTATAGGCTTTATCATATTTATTTTTTAAAATTTTTGGTAATAATAAAGTATTCATCTGACAAATGCTTATGTAAAATTATTAGCATGTAAGCATAAGCTTTATTATGTTTATTTTTTTTAAATTATTGTGATCTTAAAATTTACATCTAACAAATACTTTAACAAATGTTTATCAAATTATTAGAGAGTAAGTATAAGATTTATTACATTTATTTTTTATATTATTGATGATCTTAAAATGTGCATCTAGCAAATATTTTAACAAACGCTTCTCTCAAATTATTAGAGGGTAAGTATGAGCCTTATTATATTTATTTTTAAAATTATTGGTGATTTTAAAATATATAACAAATATTTTAACAAAAGTCTCTGGCAATTATTAGCGTGTAAGCATTAGCTTTACTATATTTATCTTTTTAATTATTTATAACCTTATAATATGCATCTAACAAATATTTTAACAAATGCTTCTATCAAATTATTAGCGAGTAAATATAAGCTTTATTATATTTATTTTTATTTTAAATTATTTGTGATTATAAAATATGCATCTGACAAATATTTTAACAACTACCTCTGCTAAATATTAGTTCGTAAGTACTGTATAAGCGTTACTATATTTATTTTTAAAGAAAATTTTGACTGTACACAGTGTATTGTACACATTAATTTTTTTAATTCTGTAATTTGCAAATTCGTGTAACATACTAATTTACAAATAAAAAGTTGAACCCTTCCTTATGGTTAGCGTAAGGGTGTGATTGGGCGAGTCATAGTTCATACAAAAATTTTGCAAGGAATTTTTTTGTTAAAAGCCAAAAGGCAGTTTCGTAATCGAAATTTTCAGATATTGGTTTGTTTCTATATTGGCTGTGTACATACATTATGTGTCAAATAGGAATTGCTCTTTAAATTATAGGTAATCTTAAAATATACATTTGACAAATATTTTAACTAATACCTCTGTCAAATTATTAGCGAGTAAATATAAGCTTTATTAAATTTATTTTTTTAAATTATTGATGTCTTAAAATCTGTAACTGACAAATATTTTAACAAATTCTTTTGTCAAATTATTAGTATGTAAGTATAAAATTTATTGTGTAATTTTTAAAAATTATTATTGGTAATCTTAAAATATGCATCTGACAATTATTTCAACAAATGCCTCTGTCAAATTATTAGCCAGTAAGTATAAGCTTTATTATATTATTTTTTAAAATTTTATATCCATTTGACAAATATTTTAACAAATACCTCTGTAAATTATTAGGCGGTAAGCATAAGTTTTATCATATTTATTTTTTTAAATTATTGTTTATCTTAAATATACAACTGACAAATATTTTAACAAATGCTTCTCGAACTATTAGAGGGTATGAGCCTTATTCTTTTTTTAAAATTATTGTTGTAATTTTAAAATATGCATCTGACAAGTATTTTAACAAATGAAACTTTCAAATTATTAGCGCGTAAGTATAAGCTTTATTTTATTGGTTTTTTTTTTTTGATTTATTGGTGATCTTAAAGTATGCATCTAACAAATATTTTAACAAATGTTTCTATCTAATTATTAGTACGTAAGTATACTCTTTATTATTTTGACTTTTTCAATTTATCGATGACCTTAAAATATGCATCTGACAAATATTTTGCTAAATATTAGTAAGTAAGTATAAGCGTTACTATATTTATTTTTTAATTATTAGTGATTTTAAAATATGCATCTGACAAAAATTAACAAATACCTCTGTCAAATTATTAGCGTGTTAGTATAAGCTGCATTATATTTATTTTTAAAATTAGTATTGTTAATCCTAGAATATGCGTCTGATAAATATTTTAACAATTTACTCTGTCAAATTATTAGCGAGTGAGTGTAGGCTTTATTATATTTGAATCTGACAAATATTTTAACAAATCTTCTGCCAAATTATTAGCTTGTAAGCATAAACTTTATTACACTGTACTGGACAGCAAAATGCATCAATTTTTGTTAATAGAAACTTTAAATCATTATAACTTTTTTAAAATGAGTTAAATCAAAAAACCTTATAACAATTTGATAGATTCTTAGCCAACTACTTATCTGTTAGAGGATTTTTTGTTTTGTTTTTTTGATTTAAAAAGTTAGTAATAGTTAAAGTTTCTAATAATTTTCAAATTTAGCATTTAACATTTAAAAAAAAGATATATTTTTAATTAATCAATAAGAATTAACTATACCAAAGTAGCCATGTTAATTTGAAATATTAACTTCAAAATTTGCGTATATATATAGAGTAGATGTTTAATGCTGTCCCGTACTATATTTATTTTTATAATTATTATTAGTAATCTTAAAATATGCATCTAACAAATATTTTAACAAATGTCTTTGTCAAATTATTAGCACGTAAGTATAAACTTTATTATATTTATTTTTTATTATTGATGTTCTTAAAATATGCATCTAACAAATGCTTCTGTCAAATAATTAGTATAAGCTTTATTTTTGATTTATTGATGACCTAAAATATGCATCTGACAAATATTTTAACAAATGCCTCTGCCAAATTATTAGATCGTAAATATAAGTTTTTAAATTATTGATGATCTTAAATAATACATCTAACAAATGCTTTATCGAATTAATAGCTCGTAAGTATAAGTTTTATAATATTTAGTTTTTAAAATTATTGGTGAGTTTAAATTATACATCTGACAAATATTTTAACAAATGCCTCTGTCAAATTATTAGCAAGTAAGCATAAGCTTTAAAATTATTATTGGTTATCATAAAATATACATTTACAAATGCCTCTGTCAAAATATTAGCGCGTGAGTATAAGTTTCCTCATATTTGCTTTTTTAAATTATTGACAATCTTAAAATATGCATCTAACAAATATTTTAACAAATGTCTCTGTCAAATTATTAGCATGTAAGTATAAGCATTAATATATATATATTAAGAATTATTATAAATATGTATCTGACAAACATTTTAACAATTGCCTCTGAAAAATTATTAGCAAGTATAAGTTTATTCTATTTATTTTTAAATTATTGGTAGTCTTAAAATATGCTTCTGACAAATATTTTAACAAATGCTTCTGTCTAATTATTAGCACGTATAATCTTTATTATATTTATTTCTAAAATTATTATTGGCAATCTTTAAGTATGCATCTGACAAATATTTTAACAAATGACTCTGTCAAATTATTAGACTGTAATTATAAGCTTTATTATATTTATTTTTTTAAAATTATTTGTGATCTTAAAATATGCATCTGACAAATAATTTATTGAATTATTCTGCCAAATTATTAGTGAGTAAGTATAAGCTTTATTATATTTATTTAAACTTATCATTGGTGATCTTAAGTATGCATTTGAAAAATATTTTAACAAATGCCTCTCTCAAATTATTAGAAAGTAAGTATAAGCTTTATTATATATTTTAATTATTGGTGATCTAAAATATGCAACTGACAAATATTTTAACAAATGTCTCTGTCAAATTATTAGCGAGTAAGTATAAGTTTTATTATATTTATTTTTAGTTTATTGGCGATCTTAAAATATACAGTTACAAATATTTTAACAAATGCTTCCGTAAATATTAGTCTGTAAGTATAAGCTTTATTATATTTATTTTTAAAATTATTTCATCTGACAAATATTATAACAAATGCCTCTATCAAATTATTAGGAAGTAAGTATAAACTTATTATATTTATTTTTTAAAAAATTTTCCTTGATTTTAAAATATGCATTTAACAAATATTTTAACAAATGTCTCCAAATTATTAGAAAGTAAGTATGAGCTTTATTATATTTATTTCTAGAATTATTGTCGTTTCTGATGTTGAAATTTGGGGTCTTGATTTAAACTATAAACCCTGCTAAATCCGTTATACTCTTTAATATCAAACCTAGCCTTAAACCCCTAAAAAAAATACCCAATAACTTTCAAATTTTCAAAATTTCAGCTTCAGTCAATTTCAGCATCGCTGCGACAATTATTATTGATTATCTTAAATATATTTCTGACAATTTTTTTAACAAATATCTCTGTCAAATTATTAGCGAGTAAGTATAAGCTTATTATATTTATTTTTTTAAATATTGAAGACTTTAAAATATGCATCTTACAAATATTTTAACAAATGCTCTGTCAAATTATTAGGGAGCAAGTTAAATTTATTTTTTTAAATTATTGGTGATCTCAAAATATACATCTGACAAATATTTTAACAAGTACCTCTGTCAAATATTTAGTAAGTAAGTATAAGTATTATTATATTTTTTTTTTAATTATTGGTGATCTTAAAATATATATCTGGCAAATATTTTAACAAATGTATCTATAAATTATTAGTGAGTAAATATAAGCTTTATTATACTTATTTTTTTTAAATTATTGGTGATCTTAAAATATGCATCTTATGAATATTTTAACAAATGCTTCTGTCAAATTATTAGTGAGTAAGTATATCTTTGTTATATTTATTTTTAAAATTATTAGTGATATTAAAATTTGCATCTGTCCTATATTTTAACAAATGCCTCTGTCAAATTATTAGCGCGTTAGTATATTATTGGTGATCTCAAAAAAGGACCGTATTATTTCACCGACAATCACTTCATAGACACCACATTTCACCGACAATTATTCATCGACAAGTTCATATTACCGATAGTCTATTTCACCGACAATTTTTTATAACTTTAACTCTATCCTAACCCTAATGATATTAACCAGAATTATTTTGCCTGTAAAATGAGCTTCGGTGAAATAAACTGTCGATGAAATGTACTTGTAATTGTCAGTGAAATTTAGTGTCTACGAATTATTGTTGGTGAGTTGATCGGATCCCTTTGCATCTGACAATTATTTTAACAATTGCCTACGTCAAATTATTAGCCCGTAAGTATTTTTTTTTAAAAGAAAAAATTATTAGTGATCTTAAAATATGCATCTGATACATTTTAACAATTACCTCTGTCAAATCATTAGTGCGTAAGTATAAGCTTTATTGTAATTATTTTTACAATCATTATTTGTGATCTTAAAATATGCATCTGTCAAATGTTTTAACAAATGCCTCTGTAAAAATATTAGCATGTAAGTATTAGCATTATTTTATTTATTTTTAGAAATATCATATTTAACTCCGTGTTATATATTTGTAATATAACACGGTGTTATAAATATAACTTTCCTTATTTTTATAATTATTATTTGTATGCATCTGACAAATATTTAACAACTGCTTCTGTCAAATTATTAGCCTGTAAGTATAAGTTTTATTATAACTATTTTTTTAAATATCTATGATCTTAAAATATGCATCTGATGAATATTTTAACAAATGCCTTGGTCAAAATATTAGTGCGTAAGTATAAGTTTCGTTACAATTGTTTTTTTTAAATTATTGGTACTCTTAGAATCTGCAGACTAATATTTTAACAAATGCATTTGCAAATTATTAGTGCATAAGTATAAACTTTATTATATTTATTTTTAAAATTATTATTGGTGACTTAGAATATGAATCTGACAAATATTTTAACAATTTCCTTTGTCAAAATTATTAGCCAGTAAATATAAGCTTTATTATATTTATTTTTAAACTTATTAATGATCTTGAAATGTACACTGTCAAATATTTTAACAAATGCCTCTGCCAAATTATTAGAGAGTAAATATAAACGTTATTTTATTAATTTTTTTTAAATTATTTATGATCTTAAAATATGATCTGACAAATATTTCCTCTGTCAAATTATTAGGGTGTAAGCATAAGGTTTATTATATTTATTTTTTAATTTATTGTTAATCTTAAAATATGCATTTGACAAATATTTTAATAAATGCTTTGGTCAAATTATTAGTAAGTATAAGATTTATTATATTATTTTTTAATCTATTTGCAACCTTACACTAAGCATCTGTCAAATCTTTTAATGAATGGCTCTGTCAAATTATTAGGTCGTAAGTATAAGCTTTATTTTATTATTTTTTTTTTACTATTGGTGAACTTAATCTGACAAATATTTTTCAAATGCCTCTGTAAATTTATTAGAGAGTAAATATTAGCTTTATTATATTTATTTTAAATTATTGATGATCTTAAAGTGTGCACCTGATAAATATTTTAACAAATGCCTCCGTAAACTTTAGCCTGTAAGTTTAAGCCTTATTATATTTATTTTAAAATTATTTGTAGTTTTAAAATATGTATTTGACAATTTTTTAACAAATGGTTCTGTCAAATTATTAGCAAGTATAAACTTTATTGTTTTTATTTTTTTAAAATATGCATCGGACAAATATTTTAATGCATGCATCTGTCTAATTATTAGCATGTAAATATAAGCTTTATTATATTTATTTTTAAAATTATTGTTATGATCTTAAAATATGCATCTAACAAATATTTTATCGAATGTCTCTATCAAATTATTAGGGCGTAAGTATAGGTTTTATTATATTTATTTTTTAAATTATTGGTAAATATTTAACAAATGCCTCTGTCAAATTATTAGTGAGTAAGTATAAACTTTATTATATTTATTTTAAATTATTATTCGTGATCTTAAAATATGCATATGACAAATATTTATTAAATGTCTCTATCAAATTATTAGAGCGTAAATTTTTATATTTATTTTTTAATTATTGGTAATCTTAAAATATGCCTTGATAAATATTTTACCATGCGCTTTTGTCAAATTATTAGTATGTAAGTATAATTTTTATTAAATTTATTTTTAAAATTATTATTGGTGGTTTAATATATGCATCTGACAAATATTTTAACAAATGCCACTGTCATATAATTAGGCTGTAAGTATAAGGTTTATTATTATTATTATTATTTTTAATTATTGGTTAATCTTAAAATATGCATCTGACAAATATTTCAACAAATTCCTCCGTCTAATTATTAGCGCGTAAGTATAAGTTTATTGTTTTTTTCAATTATTGGTGATCTTAAAATATGCATCTGACAAATTATTTAACAAATGCCTCTGCCAAATTATTAGCACGTAAGTATATAAGCTTTATTATATTTATTTTTAAAATTATTGGTGATCTTAAAATATGCATCTAATGAATGCTTCTGTCAAATTATTAGCGCGTAAGTATAAGCTTTATTCTTTGATTTATTCATGACTTAAAATATGCATCTGTCAAATATTTTAACAAATCCCTCTGTAAAATTATTAGCGCGTAAGTATACACTTTATTTTATTACTTTTTAAATTTTTGGTGATCATAAAATATTCATCTGACAAATACTTCTGCAAATAATTAGCACTCAAGTATAAAATTTATTATATTTATTTTTTTTAAATTATTGATAATCTTAAAATGCGCATCTGGCAAATGTTTTAACAATGCCTCCGTCAAATTATTAGTGAGTGAGTATAAACTTTATTATCCCTTAAACCGTTTGAAATTCAGGGCAAATTTGCCCTGAATTTTACTATAAAAATTCTTCTGATCTATTTTTTTAAAAATTTGATATATTTAATTAAATTTTTTTTTAAATAAAAATTAAAAGTAAGGATTATGTTTTTGTAAAATTATATTTAAACTACAAGATAAAAAATTTAACTTACTTATAGGCTAAAAATATACAAAATTTAAAAAATTTTTTAATTAAAAAAAAAAATTTACAATCATTTGAAAATTTTTTAAATATTAATTTTAAACCTATAGTTTATTAATTGAAATTGTAGTTAAATAAAGAATGACAACTTTTGTTATTACAACTTTTATGATTTTTTTGTAAAATTAAGACTTATATTAGTAGTAAAAATTTTTTTCATTAATAAAAATTTAAAAATTTAAAGAAAAATCTTATATTAAAAAGTTCAAAACAAAAACTTTAAGATTTTTAATACTTCTAAGTTTATTAATAAATTTAAAAAAAATTTCTTAATAAAGTTATTAGAATATATTTAAAAAAACATTTTTTATTTAGAAAGTATATAGTTAAAATCAATATTTAAAATTTTATTTTAAAAATAAAATTTTAAACCAAATTTTAGGGCAAATTTGTAGGAGAAATGGTTTAAGGGATATTTATTTTTTAAATTATTAATGATCTTAAAATATGCATCTTATGATTTGATAAATTTTAACAATCCAGTTTGTCTAAAATAATCACGTTGAGTAATCGACTGGTGATGGAACCTTCTGAGTTATTATGATTAGTGAATTGTTAGTGAATAACATAGTACCTGATAATATACTGTGCAGCTTACTTGGATGGCATTTCGAAAAGTCACTAGTACTTTTGTGTAATATTTTAACTTTGTTCACATTTTGCTTATATTTGCAGAATAAATTTAATTTATTAAAAATAGATGTTTAAAATTCTGTACTCTAAAAAATATTATTTTACAAATAAATTTTATCAAAATATTTTAAAGTTCCAATAAAGGCGCTGACATTTATTATGTAATATACATTTACTATGAAGACTCCCACATAAGATCCAATATGATTGGCCAATTTATGATTATACTAATTTCTTTGTGTAATATAAGATATTGATATAGTAATAGTACGTACATGCTTAACCCCACCTCTAAAATATTATGTAATAAATGTCAGTGCCCTAAGTATAAATTTGTAGATCTACTTAAAAGCATAGCATTTGTTTTGATTGGCTAAAATAAGAGTAATTTTGATTGGTGACGATCTTTTTTTTATACAGGCAATTGTAATTTTTAAAGTATTTTTATAAGTAAAAATCGTCATGCCATATAAAAATTTCTTTTATAATACATAATGTAGCAACCAACTTGAGTGTTGATATTTTACCTTTGGCTTTATTGTTTTTTAACTTGGAATTAGAGATGGGTTCGGTTATAGCTTAGTTGCTTAGCTGGTGGCTATAGCCATAGTCGATGCTAGTCGGTCAGAGCAGCTTAGTCGACCAACTAAAATCGTAACCGATGCTATAAATAATAATCATGTGCACTTTAAATTTTTCCATTTTGATGTGACGAATATATGTGTAACAAATGGTGATGTGATGAATAACACACGACAAATTCATTATTTATTTGTCATATTCATATTCATCACATCAATGTTTGTCACATCTTATATGTATTACGCTTTAAAAATAACATGTTGATCTTTGTTAAACCAATCTAATTCTGGTCAAATTTGCAGATCATTTCTCTGAATTTTCCATCCAAATGATTTGCAAATTTGGCCAGAATTAGATAGTTTTGATAAATATCAACATATGATATCCAACCAGCCTGTACGTATGTAAATTTATATACTATTAGGGTGTATTTATATACTCTTAGAGTACATTTATATTGATTATTATTAAATAATTGATTAAATAATTGATCGGCTATAGTCGACTAATAGCCACTTTAGCCAATCGGCTAACCAGCTAAGAGTCGTAGTCAACCAATAGTCGACCATAGTCAACCGAACCCATCCCTACTTGGAATGCAGTAGGATGCAGTAGTTTCAAAAATTAGATAAGAAGTGAAGGTTTTGAAGAGTCGGAAGGTGTTTTGGTGACCTAAGCAATTAGTAAGTGAAAGTTGTAAGATTTTGTTTCAACTTGTTCTTCTTACTTTCTATAAGTAAAAAATACTATGTATTTTTGGAACTAATATTCCAACCTCTTTTTTTTTTTATATTTAGGCTATGAGAGTTCATAAATACAAAGTTTTTTATGGCAGTGTTTAGAAATGTTCATGTAGGTTAGATTGTGTTACAAAACTTAAAGTATTTGTTGTTAAATAAATCATATGGGCTAATTATTCTTTTTTCGATATATAAATCACTATGTAAAATTTGTGACGTTTACAAATTTGGTATACATTGTACTACCAAATTGCGTGATAATTTAAATTTAAACCAATAATTGTTTTGAATAATGAGCCTTTACTATTGAAATTGTGAACTTCAAATCAGTTGTAGATCAGTTTAATAAGACTCATTATGGACATAGACTTAAAAATTCACCCACAGTAAGTATTTTTTACTATTAGGCCACAAAGTTTAATTTTGTTTTTTATTACCTGGTGTGGTTGGACGGACAAATTTTTTATTTTACTTTAAATATTATAACTTACTTTGTTATAAATAGGATTCTGCCAGAATTTTTTATCACAATTATCCTAATAATCCTTATATAGTTGCTCAATATACTTCCAGGAATAAAAGTTTTCAATCAAGATATAAGATAATAGAACTTGGGTACTATCTGCAGAATGTTAAATATACGCAAAAGAGAAAAAATATTCAATATCAAATTCCTGATGGATATGCTATAAAAACTGAAGTTGCAAATAAAGCTTTATGCTGTGAAACAAAATATATCTGTTATAATAAAGTTTTATTTACAATTACTTGGAAAGAAGATCGTGCCGAATGGATGGTATCTAGTGAGCGATCATCAAGTGGTGCTGTAAATACATTCTTAAAGGTAATAATATAGTAGATTTAAATTAGTATTGAAGTATAATGTAGTGGTTAATATTTTTATAGTAAATTTAATTAGAGTTAGGCGAAGAATTAAATTTAAAAAAATTTTTATATTCGAATAATATTATCTAGTATATTAATATATATTATATTATCTGTTATACAGAAAATTAATAGAGAAAATTCCCAACTTTCTGGAATTCATATTTTTAGATTGGATATCGAAATTTTATATCAAACACGAATTGAAAAATCCAAAGAATTATCTATGGCAAAAACTATCACTAATGTTAATAAGAGAAAACATCCACTTAATGAATTATCATTATCTCAACAAAAAAAAACGATATGTATCATTTGGAAAAGATATTTACAAGAATGTTAAAGGTCTTATTTTGCGACATCAATTGACTTCAAAATCTGAGAATTTAATTCATATATGTAATATGGAACTAGAGAATGAAAACAATATTATCAATATCTAAACTATCTAATTCAGAGTTTGTCGATTTAAACGTTTTTGATTGGTTACTTGTGAATTGGTAAATGTAAGTAATTATTACGATATTTACGATGGCTATAACTGTTGCTGCAATTTTATAATTGTATAATTATTGCGACATTCTTGATTATCTGTATGATCATTTTCTGATTGATCATCCACGTAATTAACAAATCTGTAATTATTGTGACATTCCTGGTTGTCAAATCTGTAACTATTGCGACATTTTTCCAAACCATCTTATTCTGAGTTCGTCCGTTTAGAATGCTCTTGATTGGAATTGATAAATATAAGTATAATCTCAATGACTATAACTTGCTATATTTTTCTAATTGATCATTCACATAATTGTTAAATCTGCAACTATTGCGACATTCTTAATCATCAGTATTTTTTATCTTGAGTTTGTGCGTTGTAACATTTTGACCATCTCTAGATAGAATGTTTGAAAACAATATGAAAATTATGAATGAAAACTCTAATACATATAAACTTACCAATTTTATCTAATTTAA